>JABFPJ010006731.1:0-10611 GCA_022817425.1 Gryon sp. ZL-2020
TTTTTTTTTGGAATTTTGAGGTTAAGTTGATAATAAAAATATCAACAACATTAGAAAAAAGATATTTCGGTATAATTTTGGGTTCGAAACAGTGGAGTTTCGTGAAATATAATTAGCGGAATGATTGAGTGAGATCGAAAAATAGTTGGCGGTTTTTTTGTTGCCTCGAGTTGGTTGATAAGATCTGAATGCGCAGGTGTTGTAAGAATCGTGCATATTCCTTTCCACAAGTTGTTAGTTTCAATCAACTGACATGAGCAAGTTTATATTGGAACTTTGCAGTTATCGTAATGGTGCGAAGAAAAATAATCTATATGTATATTGTTTGAATGTAATGCGTGAACAAAATATATGTGCGATCCATTTATTTGAATGATAATTTAACATCGCAGTAAATATATTATTTCCAGTACACTCAATATATCCAAAGCATTGTACAATTAAATTACAAGCTTTGTAAAGAAATTCAATTTGTATGTATGCATATATGTATGAGAGCGAATGTTTAAGTATGTTTTATGTATTTATATAATATGATGCGTTAAATTCGAAATGCTATTGAAATGTAAACAAATAGCAAATGTAAAAAGTGATGATTTTTCTTATGTTTATAAGCATATCACGTGTCGAGATTTAGAATTGTTTAATATATCATGACCTTCAAATGTATATATTTATAATTGTATACATTTGTATGACGTTCAAATGCAAATATTCATAATTGTTTACATTTATATGACCTTCAAATCTAAATGCCAATGATTGTGTACATTCGTATGACCTTCAAATGTAAGTAATAATAATTTGTACACTTGTATAACGCCCAAATGTAAATATTTATAATTGTTTACATTTGTTTGACCTTCAAATGTATATATATATATTTATAATTCTATACACTTGTATGACCTTCAAATGTAAATACTCATAATTATTTATATTTGTATAACTTTAAAATGTATATATTTATAATTGTATACATTTGTATGACCTTCAAATGTACATACTCATAATTGTTTACATTTGAAGGTCATACAAATCTAAATGCCAATGATTATTTACATTTATATGACTTTCAAATGTAAATACTCATAATTATTTATATTTGTATGACTTTAAAATGTAAATATTCATAGTTGTTTACATTTGTATGACCTTCAAATGTAAATACTCATAATTATTTATATTTGTATGACTTTAAAATGTATATATTTATAATTGTATACAATTGTACGACCTTCAAATGTAAATACTCATAATTGTTTACACTTGTATGACTTTCAAATCTAAATGCCAATGATTGTGTACATTTGTATGACCTTCAAATGTAAATACTCATAATTGTTTACATTTATATGACTTTAAAATATATATATTCATAATTGTTTACATTTGTATGACCTTCAAATGTAAATACTCATAATTATTTATATTTGTATGACTTTAAAATGTATATATTTTGTTTGTATACATTTGTATGACCTTCAAATGTAAATACTCATAATTATTTATATTTGTATGACTGTAAAATATATTTATAATTGTATACATTTGTATGACCTTTAAATATATATATTTATAATTGTATACTTTTGTATGACCTTCAAATGTAAAACAATAATAATAAAAAATAACCATTTTTCTATTAAATGTCCAAACATTATTTTCTATTAAAATGACAAAATGTTTGAAAAATCGCATTTTCGTATCCTGTGGAAAATTGTATTACGTGTTAATTAGTCTTGAGATTTAAAAGTACAAAAATCATGTAGTGTACCGGAGTATGATGTCGAGTAAAGTAGCTTCTCCTCGTCACACGGACTGCTTCCCATCCTTCTTGTTGGCGGGCCGAGGAAGAATTGGAGGGAAGAGTGAAGCAGCGGAGGGAAGAGAGCGGAAAAGACGAACTCAACCGTCCTACACGTGTATCGAGGACCGACAAACGAGAGGGTAGTACGAAGCGCCACTCGACACAACAAAACTACGACTGTCACCGTGGCCGGGAGAAGGACCTGCAGACTCTAAAAGCGATAGCGCGGCTGTTCCACTGGAACCCTTCGAGATAAAAAGCGACATCAAAGTATCAAGCGTATCACCTCCAAATTCGTATCGCTAAGCTAATTTTATAATTAAAACACGACCGATAGCATTTTATCGCTGCCGCTTCCTTTTTTTTTTTTTTTTTTTTTTTTGGCTCTGTTGTTTTTGTCTCTTTTAAAAACTTTGCTGTCTTTATTTGCTTTGCAACCGTGGGACTGCTAAAAGACAGGTATTAATAAAAATGTTGAATTCGAAAATGCAAAATTATTCATGAAGACTGAAATACTACTTAACCGCTTTGATAAATAAATTATTAAACTGTTCGAGTCGTAGGTTATGTTCACACGTCTTATCAATTTCTCACATAACAAATACTACATGTCAATAACATCATGATTAGCTAATGAATATTCATATGCACTTATAATATGCGCTGTGTATTGTTCAACAAGCGGAAACTGCTTTTCCTTGTCACGAGACTAACTGCAAGCACGCATTACGAAGAATTTGCTTTCTTTTTACGTATTCACTGACGTTTCGTATTGTATAATAGTTGGTAAAAACGATTTTTTATGATTTAAACGGACATTTGTTTACAAATAAAAGTAAACAGATAATAAAGCTGTTTATACAATATTAAAGGTCAAAGTCTATATACAAATATAAGAAAGAAAAACAAAGAAATGTATTGTTTTGTTTGTTTTTGTTTTGTAAACATAAATACTCAAAGAAATACACTTGTAAACAAAACACGAAAGTTTTTACTGACAGTTGTTTACAAAAAAAAGTAAACAAATAATAAAGTTGTTTATATAATATTAAAGGTCAAAGTATATATACAAATATAAAAAAGAAAAACAAACAAATGTATTGTTTTGTTTGTTTTTGTTTTGTAAACATAAATAATCAAAGAAATACATTTCTAAACAAAACACGAAAGTTTTTATTGACATTTAAACTGACATTTGTTTACAAATAAAAGAAAACAAACAATCAAGCTGTTTATATAATATTAAAGGTCAAGCTCTATACAAATCTAAAAGACAAAAAAGCAAAACAAAACAAATGTATTGTTTTGTTTTTTATTTGTATTTGTTCTGTTTTGTAAACATAAATATTGAAAGAAATACACTTGTAAACAAAACACGAAAGTTATTTATTATCCCCTCTTCATCAATGTTTCTCCGTTAAGCTCATTTTCGACCCTTCAAAACACTTGAAAATTAATTCAATACGACATGATTAATAAAACATGCTAATTTTTAAGCAAATTTTCATCTCAACTCAAAAGATTAATCAATGTAACAATTTCTTAAATCTTTTCTTTTATGCCTGGATAAATTTTTTACATAAATTCTCATACACAGACGCCAAAACGAACGCAACAAAATTTTGCAGTTATTATTTCGGCGAAAAGTTAAGTTTCCTAAAAGAGAATCACGCGCGCGAGCGCAGACAACTTAAAAAGAACAGTTAAATTATCTCATAAAAGGACTCCGTGTAGTGGAATACTGTGTACACATACGGTAACAGTGTAGTCGGTGTATGCAAATCCCATGCATCGGGTGTAAGGACGGGAAAGACGGGATTACAGCTTTAGTGTCGCTGCAATTTAACGATGCGTGTACATGCGGATACGTATATACGAAGCTATGTCGCAAACAGTACCGAGAGTTTGTTCAGCCTCTGTGCTAAATCGTCACGATGAAGTGGCGTTGTTCTTCCGACCGATTATACCGGACGTTGAGTTGAAAAAAAAGATATTTTCTAAAATAAATTATTAGAGAATGAAAAACATTGTAAGTTGTTTGAAAGTGCATTAATCATGATGAGATAATTGGAGTACAACTTCACAATATAAATAAATAGTCTGTTTGTTGATGTAAACACAAATGTAAACAAACAAATGTTGATAGAAACTATGTTATAAATACTGTTTGTTTTTGTTTGTATGACCTTCAAATGTAAATATTTATATGTTTGCATATCTTCACATGACTTTTAACTGTAAATACTAATGTTGTTTACATACTTTATAAACATGTGAATGTAAACATAAACATAAACATAAACATACACATTGTTTGTATATCTTTACATGACCTTCAAATGTAAATATTTATATGTTTGTATATCTTTAAATGACCTTTAACTGTAAATACTAATGTTGTTTACATACTTTATAAACATATAAACATAAACATAAACATTGTTTGTATATCTTTACATGACCTTCAAATGTAAATATTTATATGTTTGTATATCTTCACATGACCTTTAACTGTAAATACTAATGTTGTTTACATACTTTATAAACATGTAAACATAAACATAAACATTGTTTGTTTACATTTACTTCTTTCTCGTTTCTTCAAGTGTATAAACAATTAGATCTAAAATATTGTGATTTGAAGAAATCTTCAGATACAAATGAGCAGAATCAAAGTTTAATCATCCTTAAATGATACGCATATTTCGTTTTCTTTCGACCCTCGAAATACGGGGAAGTACCAGCACAATCGAGCGGAAGCAGTTCGCGTGCACAATATTTCCGTTATGCATACTACGATCTCAAGTAGGTCATGTGCTAGTGCTTGACTAATATGACTTGGCGAGCGATAACGGTTTACACTACGAATGTTGTCTCGTCGGATCCATCCACCTCGTTTTCACAGCTGACCTGATTGCGTCTCTAATACCGTACGATCACGCCTGCGGACGGAACTCGCGGCATTTTTAACTCTCGATCGACTCTAGTTGTGTCGCTAAACTACGATTTTTTCCGATACTCATATCATTTCAAAATAATCCGTCTCCTAATCCTTCATTATCTGTAAACTATATAATCCATATATATATATATGGATCATATATGGTCCATATATAAACAAAATATTACTTTTAACAAATCATATATTATTCATATATTGACCATATATATTTGCATATTTTCCATATATGGACCATATATCAGCATCCATATATGGTCACTGTATGGCCCTATAAGATCGATATATGGTCCATATATAGTCAATATATGATAATTATATAATGTCTTGAATAATGTATTGTTCATATATGTTTTATATATGGACAATATATGATCCTTTTTTATCAGGGATTTTTCATTTACACTGTCGATTATATTAACACAAACGTTATCCTTTTTTATTTGTCTTTTAAGAAAAAAAAAAGAACGGCAACAAATATTGGACTTTAATTCGATAAAAGCAAAGATCGTCATGGACTAGGTGGGTTTATCATGTCCCTAATGGGCAGTTCGTGAGTCAATTTTGCCGCGCGTCATTTCTGCGTCTGAAGGAGAAGATCGTCGTTGTACATCGGTCGGGGTTTATTGCGCCAAGGCGGGACGTTAAGAACGGAGCAAGATATGACGCCAATAACAAAAATCATAAACACTCGGACCGTTGATTAAGTCTTCCGCTATGTGCCAAGGCATCTTCCTCAAACGATACGTCGGGACACCATTTCCCATAATACTCTCTTGGGACGCAGTGAGCGCGTATGGCAACCCACACCAGAATCCCATATATCAGGCAGTCGGGGAGGGTTACATCGGGTTACGTTTCGCGCGGCAACCTGTAATTACTTATTTGAGCGAATGAGAAATGCGCGTACTGGAGAATCGCTATGCTAATCAAGCGTGTGTCATATGAAATACGCGAGAAAAAGAGAGAGAGAAAAAAAAGAAAGAAAAGAAAGAGAGAGAGAGAGAGAAAAGGCCGTAGAAAATTGCGACGTCATTTTCACGCACGTTTCGACCATAAGATTGTTGGCATTTTTGCATTACGGCAAAATTCCACGAACGTTTACATGGTGACGCTAGGTGGCAGCAGCATCGAGACAAGATCTCAGTGCGTGTCGAGTGGGATAAACTTAACGAAGATATTTTGTCGGACAAGTCGACAAATATCCTCACCCGTCGTCTTTTCTTTTTTTTTTTTTTGTCCGTTTATTTACCGCGCGCCGTCGCAATCAGTCAACCATTACACACGCTGGCCATTTCAAGTTCAAACACCGCAGAAACCACACCGACAGTGCCGCGGTTTCACTATATTCCTATGCCGCGTCCGTGGAATCCCCTTGTTTCTGCTATTAACTCCGACCGCATTGTCCAGTTGGAAATTGAGATGAACTTCGGAGTTCTGTCAGGCTGACTTGATTGGGATTGATGGATTTCACGCATCTGAAGGCTCAGATGAAATTGTCGGGGTCGAATGCTAGATGGCGCTTCGTAGCATTACGACGGTTGATTAGAGATAGTGGCGGTTAATTAGAGACATCTGAGACGGTCTTATTACGCTTGCTAATTGCACTTTTATCGACAGTAGTTTTTATTAATATTTTTTACTTATTTTGACCTTGAAATGTAAATGCTTATGATTGTTTATGTTTATTTGACCTCTAAACAAAGATATTAAATTTGTTTATGTTTATATGACCTTTAAACATATAAATACTATGGGTTGTTTACTTTTGTATGTATTTTAAAGAAAAACATTGATGTTTGTTTACGTTTTTATGACCTCTAAATGTAAATGCTAATGTTTTTTATGTTTATATGACCTCTAAAAATATAAATACTATGAATTGTTTACATTTGTATGTCCTTCAAAAAAAATATTTGTTTTCGTTTACACTTGTATGACCTTTGAAATGTAAATAATAATGACCTTTAAATATAGATACTGAGACATGTTTACATTTGTATGTCGTTTAAACAAGAAGATTAATCTTTGTTTACGTTTATATGACCTCTAAATGTAAATGCTAATGTTTTTTATGTTTATATGACCTCTAAATATATAAATACTATGAATTGTTTACATTTGTATGTCCTTCAAAAGAAAATATTTGTTTTCGTTTACACTTGTATGACCTTTGAAATGTAAATAATAATGACCTTTAAATATAGATACTGAGACATGTTTACATTTGTATGTCGTTTAAACAAAAAAATTAATCTTTGTTTACGTTTTTATGACCTCTAAATGTAAATGCTAATGTTTTTTATGTTTATATGACCTCTAAATATATAAATACTATGAATTGTTTTCATTTGTATGTCCTTCAAAAGAAAATATTTGTTTTCGTTTACACTTGTATGACCTTTGAAATGTAAATAATAATGACCTTTAAATATAGATACTGAGACATGTTTACATTTGTATGTCGTTTAAACAAAAAGATTAATCTTTGTTTACGTTTTTATGACCTCTAAATGTAAATGCTAATGTTTTTTATGTTTATATGACCTCTAAATATATAAATACTATGGGTTGTTTACTTTTGTCATTTAAACGAAAAGACTGATGTTTGTGTTTACGTTTGTATGACCTCTAAAGTGTAAATAATAATGATTGCTTATGTTTATATGACCTTTAAATATAAATACTAAGAGTTGTTTACATTTGTATGTCCTTGAAACGAAAACATTGATGTTTGTTTACACTTGTATGACCTCTAAAATGTAAATACTAATGATTGCTTATGTTTATATGACCTCTATATATATAAATACTATGATTTGTTTACATTTCTATGTCTTTTAAAAAGATTAAGCTTTGTTTTCACTTGCGTGACCTCTAAAATGTAAACATTTCCAATAATTTATCTTCATATGAGCTACGTAAATATGATTATAATTAAAAAGTATATTAAAATTTCAAGACAATAAAAAATGGACATTTTTAAAGCATCGACTTCATACACCGGAATTCCGGCATATTGATTTAAGCGCGGATTTAAATGGTATAAAGTTAAAGATTTGATTTCCGTGTGAAATCCTGACTTTAATACAATAGGAAACATGACGAATGCGTTCATTTAAATGCATGATAAACTTGATAAATATTTATTAGGGCATTATAAAAGTTTATGTCACGCGAGATTTGAAATCAAATGTTGCAACTGTTAAAGTTTTAACAACATTTCACATTGTATTTGATAAGTCGCGGAATAATTATTAGAATTTTCGTTCTATCGCAAAATCATAAATCGCATTTTATTTTTATTGTATCAATCAAGTTTTGTAATTCCTTTTTTTTTGTAATACATACCAGTCAGGATGAAAACGGGTTAAACGGTTTTCAACGTACCTGCAACAGAGTAGAACAAAATGCCAAAATTAATATATCAACAATTTAAATTTCACTCTTCTTCAGTTAAATTACTTTTAAAATTACTTTTCATTCATTTTATTTATGCAAATAAATAAAATTAATAAAAATAACATTGACAAATAAATACTATTTGTCGACATATAAAAGTCAAAATAAAGCAGCATAACGGTTGAACTGAAATTCTAAGTGAATTGAACGAAATAAACGTCAGTTTGGATCAAATTCGCGGCATGATTGCACCGCACGCGGAAGTTTTGTGCCGCGATGCAGCAAATCACGACAACGGCAGATAGACAAAAGCAATAAAGTTGTCGTTGTTATTATTAGTGTAAAACGACTCCGGCCTCGTGAGTAATTTAAATCCTATGGCCGAAACATAAAGGTTCTCGTCGTATATACGTGCGATCAGATTACTCGGGCGCTGGCGAGGCTCTGTATTTGCATAAGTCAGGTTGTCAGTCAGACTGCGTGGCAACTCGTGACCCCCCTTGCTCTTTGCTGCCCTTCCAACAACCCTCACACGTAGGCACAGGAAATGCGCCGCGTTTACCCTTTTATATGCATCTATTTGCTTATTTATTTGTTTTCAAATTGTACACGTAACAAATATTTTGTATATTGAACTTGTCCGCCGCGAGGTGAGAATACTCGCTGAAAATCGTGAATACGTTATTAAGGGCCAGAACAATTGGTCAGCACTTTTGTATTTTTTGCAGTGTTTGTACAATTTTAAAAGAATATCAAATGCGAGAAAGATTTCTTTTTAGTAAAAGTACTTTGTTGACGAAGAAATAGTAAGATTTGTAAAAAAGTAGTTTTTGAACGAGTAAAAGAAAAAGTACTTTTGTCAGAAAATGAAAAAAAGTAATTCTTTTAATGAATACAAGAAAAAGTACTTTTTTCAAAAAGTATAAAAGCCAAAGTATTTTTTCCGAAAAGAAAGAAAAGTATTTTTTTGAAAAAGTAAAAGAAAAAGTACTTCTTTCAAAAAGTTAGAGCAAAAGTACTTTTTTCGAAAAAAATACAAGAAAAAGTACTTTTTTGAAAAAGTGAAAGAGAAAGTACTTTTTTCGAAAAATAAAATAAATAGTACTTTTTTTAAAAAGTAAAAGAAAAAGTACTTTTTTGAAAAAGTAAAAGAAAAAGTAATTTTTGCAAAAGTAAAAGAAAAAGCACTTTTTTCAAAAAATAGAAGAAAAAGTACTTCTTTCAAAAAGAAAAAAATGTAAAATAAAAGTGCTTTTTTTAAAGACAAAAAAGGATTTTTTGTAAATTTTCTACTATTTAAAAAATAATCTCAAATATAATATTCACAAAACGTCAAAATTCCCAACAAAAATTTTAACGATTTTTTTTTTTTTTTTTTTTTTTTTTTTTGAGAAGGATTAATGTTGAAGTGAGAATTATTTGCATTAAGACGTGAATACGAACTTTTTGTATTTATTTGATTTATTTTATTATTTTTTAAGTATGATGTTGGGTGAAATTGGTCTGTGGGTCGAATGAATCACTTTCACGCGTTCGTCAAACACGGGGACACATTTGAAGGGTAGTAAATTGACTCACGCAAACCTTCACGTAACTGTTACGCGAAAGTTAACGCGATATTACAATGAAAGGGTTCTTGGCAGAAAGTGTTTGGGTAATTGTATTAGTGCAACTATTTGCTTTTTTGACGAACGCAAATGTTGCTTTTATTTGTTCGATTGAAAAATGCATGTTTTCTATTCGTCACAAAATGATTTCTTATTTATTTTGTAAAAAATTATTTCTTTCTAATGTTAAACAAAAAAATATATTTAAATTAATATTAGTATTGAAAAAGCACTTTTAAAAAAATAAATGAAAAAGTAATTTAAAAAAAATAAAAGACAAAGTACTTTTTTCAAAAAGTGAAAGAGAAAGTACTTTTTTTTACAAAATAAACGAAGAAGTACTTCTTTAAAAAAGTAAAAGATAAAGTACTTTTTTCAAAAAGTCAAAGAGAAAGTACCTTTTTTAAAAAGTGAAAGAAGAAGTACTTTTTCCAAAAATAAAAGAAAAGGTACTTTTTCAGAAAGTATACAAGAAAAAGTACTTTTTTCAAAAAGCATAAAAGACAAAGTATTTAAAAAAAGAAAAAAAATGTTAAACATACAGTAAAACGAGTACTTTCTTCAAGAAAAAAAGTACTTTTTTAAGTACACTTATTACTCCTCAATAAAAAATCTCAAAAATTCAAAATTCCTCAAATATTCCATTAAAAAAAACTTGCATCCATTTAGCACTTACCCATCGTGAAACCCAAAAATCAATACCGAACAATAACGAATGAAATCGACGTAGATAACATACGGCCAAACTCTGTCCATTTCGTGCATTATATATACATGCAAAATGGTTTTTGCAAAAAAAAAAAAAAAAAAAAAAATTTGGCAAAAAAAAAAAA
>JABFPJ010006732.1:0-10610 GCA_022817425.1 Gryon sp. ZL-2020
CCGAAAAACATTTATCTAAGTTGTAGATCTGAATGGCTAGAAGCGCTCGCAGTCTTGTCACATATCATTTTTACAGAAAAGGCACATATAATAATGAAAATAAACTATTACATATGTAGATAACATATATATCGTATAAAAAATAATTAGATAAGACTAGAAAAAACTTTTTATAATATCAACGCAAAAACTAGTCGACTAATAAGAATAATTTGAATTAAGAAGAGAGCTAGAAAGAGACACAAGATAGAGGGAAAATAGAAGAAAGAATAAAAATGTTCAGATTTTAATCGCTCGCTAGATATACAATAAACTATATAATAGAGTAATACAATAAACCGTATAATATTTATTATTCATATCGTGAATTCTGAGAGCATGTCAGGAGGAAGCAAACCTCATACGGTTAACAGCCATTTATCATTTGGGTCTCTCCACCAATAATTTTGATATCGTAGTCTTTGGTTTGGATTATTTGCAACCATGATGTTTTCCTTTTTGTATACGTTTGCAATAAAAGCACCGAGAACATTAGTTTTGTCCGTTGAGTTAGTTATAATAAGCTGATTATTTATGATCGGGAAATTATTTGGATCTATGTGATTATCCTGAAGAATTGGAATGTCAATAATGTTTATTTTTAAGTCTTGTATTACTGGTTTACCTTTGTTTCTAAATATTTTATTAATCTTCGGGAAAAATGTTGTATGATCTCTAATATCAATTTGTTTTATTTCGTTTTTCCAGTAATTACTGATTCTTGTTTTAAATTCATCTTTAATATGATTTTTCAAAATATCAATTTGTTCTTGAATATAATCTCCCAAGTTGTTATCGCCCCTTTTTCTCACCTTTTTCAGTTGTGACAACGGTAAACTTTTCTTTTTTTGTAATCTTTTGATTTTCGCATTTGTATATTTATCTGTAGAATTTATTGGTTTAGACCTAGGGATTGAAACGCTCATCGCATTTAATATGACATCATCGAGAGCTTTAATAAAATGGTCAATTTCAGATGGGTTAAGATTACGGTTATATGGTATTGAAATGTTGTTATCAGTTAAGTAATTGTCGAACTTGTCTTCGTCGAATCTCGAAAAGATAAAGTTGTTGTTTTTCAAAGCTAAATTCATAATAAAATTGTCGCTATCGATGGGCTGGCCAGGTATCCTAGCCACTAGACCATATCGGAGTACGTATGTTGCTGACTTAAGGTTCAAGTTGATTGTTCGTGGGTCTCCAGCGCCATCTATGGTTGGTAATGAAAAAAATGTTGCTGAAAAAATGAAAAATGATTTTTGTAATAAATAATAATAATTAGTATAAAATTATGCTTCATATTTTTAATTTTATGTTAATTTAAATTATGTAAAATGTGTTCATAATCTATGAAAGCGTCGATTGAAGCGCCCTCAAGTAAGAATAAAGGAACTACTGAGTATCGCACGTGTCAACTCATTTCGGAGCAGATTATTTTACTGTTTTTATTTAAATAGTTGTTAATGTTTTAATATTAAATTATGTTCCGTGGTAATAATTAATGCAAATTAAATATCTCTTTTCTAATAAAATAATAATTTTGAAATAAAAAAAAAAAAAAAAAATACAAAAGTTCATTCGTATCTGAAACGTTAAATGAGCAAATGTCAGTTGGCCATTAACAGCTGAGAATACACATATATATACTTTGGCGGTGAATTTGATTTGAAATAAGATCTTCTTAATTTCAGAAATCGATTAAAGCAATGGATATAGGAACAGTTTGAGAAGGAAAATGATCACTGATACAATGTTATTATATAAGAATTTATTTCTTGAATGAATGTAACATAAGGAATAAACAGTAAATAAATTAAACCGACTGAACACGCAAAATTGTATGTAATACATTAAATCCAACTTAGAACAACCATAGTGTGAAAACAGCGGAACTCAACAAAGTATTTCCCATAAAGACAAGTTTCACTTTGTACAATTCTGAAAAATAAAGTTTTATAATAGAATGAAATAGATTAAACAGCATCAAATATTAAAAACAAAAAAAAAAAAAAAAAAAAAACGAAACTATTGATATTTTTAATTATCATAGAGAGATATCAATTCTCAATTGCTGTTAGAAATGAAATAGAACGATCCTAGATTTTGCTTCTCGTGCGAATGAAGCTCTGTGATTAATCACTCATCGAAAATGTTCAGAATTTGTTAACTAATATTAGAGAGCATTCTTGTTTCATCTTTTATTTGTTATTTACTTGTTTATTTGTTTATCTTGTATTTGTTGTATTTATTTATTGGTTTATTTCCCCCTTTGTGAGACACAGAGGAAATTCGCGAAAGGACTAGAATAACGCAGCGATAATGTAAATACGAATTTCTGGCACATATACAAGGCATTCCACTCATGACGTTTTGCCGTTTCGCCAAAAGTTCGTAGCTTGTGAGATTGCATTTGATTGCATTGCATAAGATTGCGTATCTTTGGTCTCACTCGATCGACTCTTACACACTCGCTTTCTTCACTTTGTTCACCCTGCATACATCCCTCCGTTCCAATTGTTCTTCCAGCTTAAATTTATTCTTAAATAATTCTAAATCTTTGTTTTTTTCTTTATTCCGTTACTCCATACTTTACACATACTTCAATTTCAAAACCCAGTCGCCTGCTTATGTGCAGTTGTTTTTTCTTTATTTCTTATTTATTTTTTTTTAATTTGTTTTTCCCCCTAGTTATTTTATAGTTTTTCAATTTTTCATTTTAACAAACAGCACCATGCGACATACGATCGATACGATCGTACATAGGGAAAATATCGGTATAAACCTCAGCTTTGATGTGATCTCTAAATTAACTACAGAAGGAATTTCGTCGCAAGATCCTAGCGCAATTGGTTTTAATCGATAAATGTGCTTTAAAAGTTTCATTTCCATTTCACTTTGTACAATATTCGAGTATCGCGAGAAAATCAACGAATCAAAAACGTCGCAAAAATTGTTAGAATTTGAAACTTTAATGAGTAACACGAGTTTCGATAAAATTTGTCTGTTCGTCGTAGAACTTATGATTATTCAATCAAATTCAATTCTTTGAACATGCCAATTCAACATTCGGATAATCCAATTTTTCTTGTAATTCGTATAAATTCTTCAAACACGTTTATAAAATTGTACCACTTTTTTTGGGTTTTGATTTTGGATATATTATGTTGCAATTTATAAGCTTAGTTAATGAAGTAACAGAGATTAAACGCATAATCATAAAAGCACAGTATCACAACTCCTTACGTATTTCGAACATATCTTTTTACGAATACAAAAATAATGTATATATAATAAATAGAAGGACGATATTTAAATACAACATATGATCGCATCGTTTATTCAATACCTTCGTCTGATAACTTAATATTCAAACTTTTCTTAAACAATCTTTCACAAGCCATTATTAACAAAAAGAAAATAATTTTGAAACATCTTTAAATCATTCAAGTTTTTAAGTTCAATTTTGGATTAAAATCATTTTTTAATCGAAAAGCATCGATAAACGAAACGAACACCAAATGACAATACTTTTCTTCATCGCCAAATAAGCTTAACATAAAATGTTTATTCTTCGAAAATGAGCTCTTCTGTATTATTATTACCCCTGTCTACTGATTGACTAGATATAACATTAAACTCTCTTAATAAATAATATCTACTATATGAATTGTCCCTAAGAGTCTACGTTCTATCGTCCTATCATTGTTTAGCAGATCCCTTCGTCGTCATCTTATGTAATTATTAATGCTAATTTGTACGAATCCGAATTTTACGTTGAAGAACGGGAAAAAATCGTGTCTCTCGTAAGTGAATTTGAAACTGTTCTTTTTAAATTGTGTTATCAAAAAGCAAGCCATTTTTCCCGCAACGACGAAAATTCAGCTTCGGTGAAGAGTTTTTCTGATTTTAACTTGTTTTATCCCTGGATGGCATAGCGTTAAATTTCGAGTGTTTCGTCTAAAATCTGACATGAGAATACTCTGAATAACCACAGCAACGCTGCGACTTTAAGTACTATCATTATTTGAATTATTATTATCGTAAAAGTGATTTGTTTCTCATTTTCTTTTATTCTTCTTCTTTAATACTATTACAAGTTATCTCGTGTTTGTCTCGTTGTATTGCTAACGGTTATGTTTTCGTTTTGAGTTTTCTAGCATGACGCTCAATATGACTTCACTGCAGGTTCTTCAATTAGTTCAAATTAAAAAGAAAAAAAAATCATTTTCACTGAAAATTAATCTTTCTTTACTTGTCCATCCATTGAGCAAAATGAGTAACAGAAAATATGTAAAAGATCATTAAAAAAAACCCATTGTTTAAACATATTTGAACTTTTGTTTTTATTAAATAATATTTGAATGACAAAAAAGAATAATACAAAAATGCGAATTCCAGCATGCAATCTTCTGAAACTTTAGATCGCTTTCAAAAACAGACATTCAATTTAAAAATTAACACGCAGCAATAAATAGCAATAAATAAATACTTAAATTTGACTAAGCAGCATTGATCGCTGTACAATGTATTTCGCTGTGACAATAATTTATTCAGTTTTATGATTACTATTTTTTTGTTTAATATTCCATAATACCCATGTGAAATAATACGAGCAGAGAATGTATTATCGAAAATTCACGTGAATTAAAGGCTAAACGCTTAAGGTTGCCTTGTGGCTAGCTAGTGTTACGCTCCGTAACGTCGTGTTTCGTTTCGCTCGGCAGAGGCGAGCTGATACTCGTTTTACAGGACATGTCGGAGGAAACTTTGTGAGGATCGTTGTTGCACGCGCTCGAATTCGACGAATTCACCGCGACACCATCTGCTGCCTCGCAGTTGTTCGCAACCGTTGATGATGTTTCGTCGGTGACTTCCGTCTCGATTGCACCTTCAATTATACCCTCGCGCACCAGCACGTTCTTGAACGTTGCGAGGGTATTTCGTAGAGTTATACAGAAACCCCGCGATGCAGGGATTAGCGGAAATTCGGGGAGGAATTTGTTATCTGAAAGAGAAACGTTATTTTATATAAAATCATATACAATTTTTGATGTACAAATTATTGTCGTTAGTTTCCAAATTAACGTTAAAATCCAAATTTTTATACATAAATGAATTTGTCATTATTTTTTTTCTTAAATTAATCAAACTGAATGATTTCGACTTGATTTCTTTAATACATTATTACTACAAATTATCAATAAATAGTATAAAATTATTTGTCAAATAATAAAGTTCTTAAAGTTAATATATTTTTTAAAACATTCTTTTAATCTTTAAAGTAAAATAACTTCGGATTTAAGGTGGTACTATCATTAAGGCAAAATAGTCAGAATTTGATGAAAATTTGTAAACATCTTAGTTGAGTAAGTTCCTACAATTCCTCAAAATTTCAAGATAATTGATCATGCTAAAGTCAAGATATTTAATGATGAAAATTTAATAAAATACATTAGCGGTATAGAAAACAGGGCCGAAAATAGTAAATTTTTTTTAATAACTTTCATAATAGTCAGATGTGAATAAAAATTAAAATATAAGTTATGAACATAATGAAGAAAAAGTTATCAAAATGACAAAGCAATTTACTACATAGTTTTGTTGTAATTCATAATCAAATGTTGAAAATATACACTTTTTGGCCATTATTAAGAGAACCCTGCTACTGTGATAGGCAATTCATGTTACATAATTTTTAGAAAAAAAAAATAAAATAAAATTAAAATTAAAAAATATAATAATAATTAATTAAATATAATAATATATATAATATAATATAATTAAATATAATAATAAATAATTATTTATAAGAACCTTAAGAATCCCTATAAAAACGAAAAATATATTGCGAATATATTGATAATATATTCTTTATACATTCTTAATATATTTTTAATATATTAATAAAGGAACATATTCTAAGTATATTAAAAATATATTCACGATATAATGCCAAAAAAGTAAATTTGGACCTTTTTTTAAATATATTATGAATATATTGAGAGTATATTAAAAATACATTATTCAATTGTATTATGAATATATTAAGAATATTTACGCTACCTATCGATAGAACCACCTTAAAAGCAGAATATATTAAATATGCTTGTCAATTGAACTTTTTTAAACATTTCTAATTTTTTAAAAAATGCAACTGTTTATATATTTTATTATAGAATTAATTTTAATTATATGACTTCTTCATAAAGTGTTATTAATAATATCTAGCATTTTCTCATAAAAAATATTGACGAAAAAATTAGAATAACGTAAATACGTAAATGTTCAATTGACAGGCCTAATATTAAATGGCATAAAAGTAAATAAACTCTCTCATGCTATATAAATTGCATTAAAGATTTCTTTTTAATGTAATATTAGATGAATTTTGTAAAGCATTAAATTAATTGTTAATGAAATGATTGTTGCGAATTGTTCTAGCGTGAAAGCTAATATTGTATTACACATTATGTTAAATAACTTCATTTACTAAACACAATACTCATGTCAGATTATTTTTTGAATAAATTATAAGCTTAGAATAATTATTATTGGCATACTGATTTCTGACGTTCATTAATTCACCGTCCAACATATATTAATTATAATCGAAATTTCAAATATATTACGTTTCAATAGTTGCAAATGAAATTGACAAACATTTTAGTATTACAGTTTATTTACAAGTTGCGCAGTAACATTAGCTTCACTTACAATTTACTTTGTTGCTCAGTTACAAAGTTATGAACTTACTAACTTTGTAACTGAATTAAATATTTTACAGAGTAATTCGTAAGCAAGTTGCTTCAAAAGACTACTCATTCAACTTCGTTTATCTGCTATTGGCAATATCGATTTCGATGACACAAAAGTTGAATCAACAGCATAAAACTCACCAACTTGAGCAATCGCTTTAAAAGTCGTCGGTGTGACCGGAGAAACCGGATGTTGATTAATATACTGTTCGGAGATTTGCATCCAAGTTTCGAGTCTCTGCAGAAACTTGGCAGCGTGTCTTTTAAAATGTTCTATGATGATGTCCTTGAAAATGGTCGGCGGATTTTGCAGCAGCTTGGTTTGCGATTGCACCAGCTTCAGCACGACCATTTCGTTGTACATCCTCGAGTTTTCGCGACCCTGTTGTGAGCCCTTTTGCTTATCAAATCCAGCCTCATTGAAGTACGGCTCGGAAACCAGGATAAGACCCTGTATCGAAACAATCACCTGCAGCAACGTGGACCAATTCGTCGACCAAAGCTCAGTCCCACGTCCTGCCCAGGTTCCCAGCAGACTCACACAAACCTTCCCATCTTCGTACAAGTTTGGATTCAATCTGTCACTGCAATACGATATGTAGTGACACAAAGGTGGCGCCACCGGATAATCCGCGGACAGTTGGAAGTCGAAGAGAAACAAGCCATCCTCGTAGGGAGTCTTCGCCGGACCACGAAACATCACCGAGTAAAGGTCAATGCGATCCTCGAAACCTTTCACCCAAATTCCCGGTGGCAGGGAGCTTTGCAGCAACTTCAGTTCCTTCGAAACAGCGCGGAAGAAGTTGGTCGGATCCGTGGGCTGGAACATCGTGAGCTTGAACTTGTGACTGTCCGGCGCGGTTTCCTCGATGAAAAAACCCTCGCCCTCGTTGTACACGATGGGTGGCGCTTCAGTCGTGCAACTGCTTTCCTCCACCTGCTCCAGCTCGGCTTTCTTCGGCTCGTCGATGGTCGCGACTTCCTTCGCACTGTCACTTTCAAATGACTTCGCCGCGTCCGACAGCATTATCTTAGAAAAGCCAAAGCGACGCGTGATTTCGGCGTGAGCGAGAACCAGTTGCGCGCGAATTAACATACAAAGTTTGACGCAAACGTGCGATGAGCCGGCGCCCGTGTCCGTCGTCGGATTCTTCGCCTCGGCATCGCGCCTCTCGATGTCCGCGTGATTTGCGTCCTCGCTCAGTAAAAATTCGTCGCTCGATTCACTCGAGCCGGACTCTTTTTTCGAATTCTCCGCGGAAAAGAGACCGGAATCTTCGGGATTGCGATTGATGTTTATGAAGAGACGATTTTTGTCGGTTATCGTGGATTCTTTGACTCGCTCGCTGGCACTACTGCTGCTGCCTTCTTCCATTGATTCATCGTGAACGCGGATTTTCATATTACTGCAGAGGAATTTAAAGTTTGATTAGTTGGAATAAAGTTAAATTGTAAAATTAAAATACAATTTGATTGTACCAGTAAGTGGTTGGTTAAGACAAAAATCAACTTTTAACTAAACGATAACAAATAGAATGTCAAAAGTAATTTTAATATTGAACATAGAATTTTTGTTTATCAAAGGTTTACAAATATAACAAAAATGTCACATTTTACCAGTTAAGGAAGTTAAGGCACAATGTTTTCGTACAAAAGAGATAGAACATAAAAATTAAAATTACTCCTCAAAAAAAAAAAAATAAATAAATAAATAAATAAATAAATAAATGAGTTTAACAAAGTATTCTTTAATTTTTAATATAATATTTACTTTTTTCTTAACTTATTTTCTAGTAATTACAAATGAAACATTGCTTTTTTGTTGGAATTTTCATTGCGATTCTTTTAATAAAATTTGGTTACATTAGATCCAATGAGATAATTCCTCTGAAATTTTGCACACTTATTTTCTATGAGTTTTATTTAAATATATTAAAATTTCAAGCAATTCCAAACGTGGGATCATATTTTAAATCATCAAAAATGCAAAATTCCCATAAGACTCGATGTATTTTGTTCTGATTTTTACCAATTTTTTGCTTAAAAACCAATAATATGATCTTTTTGAAATTCTGTACAGCATTTTATTTTATCTTTCTGCACAACTAATATTTTTTTTAACAAATTCTTATCGTTAAATTAGTTCATGCCCCAACCAACATTTCTAATGGATTTCTCTTAGATATACGATGACACTAAGATATGTAATATTTACACTTAATTAAATATTTTTGTTTTATATTTTATCATATTGTACATATATTATATCATATATGTGCAAAAATGTACTATTTACTGGTGTCTAACTATTCATTGGTACAATCGCCTAATCAACATCATTGAAAGCATTACTTCTGAATACAAGAAGTTGGCTTTGAAAACTCACTTATCTCTAACAGCTAGCAGTACTTTATTCTCCGTTTCCTCTTGATTTTGATCGCGATTTTCCTGTTCGGTGACTTCAACGTAAGAGCCGTTTTCTTGAGTAAACAATCTGGTCATCTGATCAGCCATTCTTTGTGCCAACGTGATTCTACCTCTCTCGCGCACGCGCTCCAGTAATCCCTGAAAATGCACTTCGTGGAAAAAGGATGTGCCCATGAGCTTATCAATGCACCTACAATCCTTGTAAACCTGCAGCAATTGGCGCATCACTTCTGTCGTCTGAAGCGACGGAATTTGCGTGAAAATCACCTCCAAACGCGACAACGCAATTCGGGCCTTTTCGATATTCGCTGCCAATTTTGGCTTCAAGTTTTCTTCATTCTGTTCGATGTCAGAGTCGGCAATCACATAGTCTTCACGCTCCGTTTCCCAGGAACCCTCCGAGGATGCCTCGTCCCAGAGCTCACCGTCGTCTGAATCGTATTCTCCGACTTTGTAGAGATCCTGGGGCCAACACATACTCGTATGACCGTCCACCCATCGCACTTTCACCAAACCGTCCGTCGAACAGTCCAAAACTTGGCCCGCTGTGCAGTCGGGCGATGGATTTGCTATTCGAATTACGACTGTTCCGGGTCGGTACAAAAAGTCCGGGTGATCTTTCAAATCGTATACACTCACTTCTCGAGTTCCAATTAGAAAGGGACTGAAATAAATAGTACATTTAATTGTCTGTTTAAGGCGATTCTTCAATGCTAATACCCCGGAGTTAGTGTCTTTTGAAATTAGACATTATTGAAAAAGAATTGTACTTTAAAAAATATGTCATTTCATTCTTTGATCGTGGGAGAATGTTTTGGTTAAAGAAAACTTGAATTTTATTGTTTACCTTTTGCTCCGTAACCTCCCCCGTATTTTTTCAATCTTCTATATACTACACAAAACGGGGGAGGTTACGGAGCAAAAAGTAAATAACAAAATTCAAGTTTTCTTTCACCAAAACATTCTCCCAGGATCAAAGAATGAAATGACATATTTTTTAAAGTTCAATTCTTTATCAATAATTTATCATTTCAAAAGACACTAACTCCGGTGTATTAGTATTGAAGAACCACCTTAAGGTGATTCTTCAGCCATATAAGAGCAAAAAAGATAAAACGAATGGTAAAATGATTAGCTGAAAAGAGAAACAACGAATTTAACTGAAGAATCACCTTAAGGTGGTTCTTGAAGTCTGCTACACTGGAGTTAGTGTTTTTTTATTTTTAAATTATTTAATAATGTATTAAGAATTAAAACATATACTGTTTCATTCTTCAGTTCTATTAGAATTATATGATCAAAGAAAAAATATTTTTTTAAGTAAACTTTTTGGCTCCACAACTTCCCCCGTTTTGTTTACAAATTGAAGAGAACAGAAAAATCGGGGGA
>JABFPJ010006733.1:0-10609 GCA_022817425.1 Gryon sp. ZL-2020
CACATCACAACCACAACTTAGCCAACCTATAAGTAGTAGAAGCTCTTAGCTATGATGTTCAAGAGTCTTGGTGGTGTGGCGGTTAGAGGGTTTGCCTACTGATTAGAAGGTCGTTGGTTCAAATCTTCTTTAAAACAATTTTTTTTCATCTGTTGTGGAATCCGAATCGGACCCTCATCAGGCCCTGATGTGGAACTTCTATTTCATCAGATTACTTGATCAGAACCATATCAATTCCTAGCGTTACACACATATAATATCCTAATTTAAAAATCTAATTATGGCCAGATTAGGTACTGTGGCTTCCTGATCATGGCCACATCAAAACCCAATTGCAATTTTTACTAGGGTGTTAACTCAGGTTTCATCAATTATGAATTTGTTATATAGATTTAATAAAACATTCACAGAACATAATTGAAAAATCAACAAATTCTAGCCTAATATTCAAAATCAATCTAAACATCAAATATATCATCAAATATCAATAACTATAATACGACAATTATTATTTCCAATCTCCATCTCTTCGTTCCGATAAAGCTTGAAGAGATTTCTCGCCAAACTGGACTTTCATCCATAATCGAAGAAACGCTTGTCAACGTTTGCTTTATTCTCACTTTGACATTATTTCAAGCGATAAGACTTGATTATCAAGTTATTCAACATCAATTTCTAATGATAAGCGCAGATAAAATCAAGTAATCTTAATACCTTGTCTAAGGAACACACATGTTATTTCCAAATCATCAACAAGATCATCAACATCCCGCTCATTCGCTAAGCACCAAAGCCCCAACTAAAATGCCTCTTTCTCTTGTTTTCCAGGTTGCAAAACACCTGCTGAAGCATAGCGCGAATTAAGGAGAGGGTGTGAAATCATGCGCGGGGGCGGGGGGCAAATATTAATCATATAGAGAAAAATTATTCAAAATAACCATACGAAAGACTTGAAATATAATTATACATATATGTATATATTTAGACAAACTGCACATACTCTCTCTAAACATAAGTCTCTAACACATCACAATCAATATATATATATACAATATACATATATATATATATATATTATATATGATATATTGATATATTAAACGAAGTCAAAGGTTAGGTGTCCGTGTGGTGTGAGTGAGAATTCGGTCGATTGATCGTTTTGAATTGGCGATGACGCGGGGTGGAACATTGTTAAGAGCTCAACGCCAAAGTGCACGGGATCAACGTCGTCAGCGCCGTCATCGGCGTCGTCATCATCGGCAAGGAAAGCAGCAGGATGACGGCGAGCCGATGTCAATTTTGCATTGCCCGCTGCAAATGCCAGGATACCGATCCAACGCTTTTACGTCTCACGACGATGAGCCTAAGTTAAGGTGTGCTTGTTACACTTTATCCCTCGGCTTATTTTCCTTTTTAATGCGATTTCCATCCTCGAACGCTATATATAAATATATATCACTACGCCATTCTTTTAAACCGGTCACGTGACCGACATCACGTGACCTTAAGTAAATATTAAATATTGAGGAGACAAGGGGTCTTATGGAAACATAGTCTGGACTTTGTCTAGAATATTAAAGTAAATGAAAATATTTTTTTTTTAGTTTTAGTGTTAAACACTTTTTTTAATTTAATTAAATAAAAATGATGAAAATCTTCTATACATATACATCCACTATCTTTGCTTTTAATTTAAAAAAGTAAATGATAGTCTAAATTTAGAATTTAGGTGTGATTTAAAGGGGTGCTAAGTAGAAACGCAGTTCGTACGACAAGCAAAGTTTCAACTCGAGGTTTAAAAAGCGTCACATTTTTAGCGTTACTTTGTATCAGTTGTTTTGATAACGAGCGTTACGCAATATTTATGCTAAACTCTGCACGCAAGTTTGCGTAAAGTTTAAATAGATACTTCAACACGATTCGTGGACTTATATTAAATGTATGTAAATGCGTTACATGTAAATCATTTGTACAAACTTCATGCAAGATCACGTGAAAATCATGTTCGTAGATTTGTGTACAATTTATCTAGACACTGCTCTTGTTTTAACTATACGGAAACTTTATATAAGAAATGTTCTTGAAAATAATTTACTAAAAATTGTAGTGCAAAAATAAAATGTAACTTGAATTCACGTTTATAATAATGTTAAACAAATTAAATGCGACGTTGAATTTGATGTATGTCAGGTCCGTGATATTTTCTACGACAATATGAAAAATGTTCTGCCGACATAAGAATTCAAACTAACGCATGCATATCATTGTCGTACGTCAAAAATAACCACTAATGAATTCAAAATTCTTGGCACAGTTCACTCTCACTTGTCATTACAGCGGATATCATAAAAAAAAGCAAGAAAGAGAAAGACAGAGAGATAGAAAAAAGGGAGAAAGAGAAAAAGAGGGAAATAAATTGGAAGATCAGTGTGCAAAGTAATACAATGTATTAACCTTCATTGAATTCATGCATTTTGCAAATGTGTCTTTTGTCCAGCATTCGGTATAAAATTATAGATTCGAATCTTGACGATTTCACGTGATGCGATTGAATCATTAACAGAAATGATTTAACGAGCAACATGGATGAACGTCCATCATTATTTTACGCAACAATGTATGACATTACGTAACTAGATTAATTCGATGACTTTACGCAAACTTGGACAATTCATTAATTGCTTTCGTTCAATTTCGTCGAATTTATTGATTTTTTACACACAATTGTATAATATTATTTTTATTGACTTTTATGCAAACAAAAAAAAGTTCTTCTTATATATAAAATGTGTGGCTAATTTCTATGTCTGATATTAATGTATGATAACAAAATAGGGATAGAAAGTTATTTTCCCGCCCTAGAAAGCGAAAATACTACTTTTATTCCACTTTTTGGGGAAGAAAAAAATGCATCTTTTCGATGCACTTGTAAGAAGAAATTATCGTTTTAGTACAATTAAAGCATTTTTATATTCGAATAAGAATATGGCTATTACATTGAAACTTAATTTGCTTGTTTACTTTGTTGAAACAAGTCAATAATTAAGACCCTTGTAAAATACATTTATGAATGTTCAAAGCAACATTTCGACGTTTTATAACTCGTATATTTTCATTTTTGATAATTACGCTCGCACGATAAGTTTGTTTTTCATTAAATATAAATGGTCGACTACTTGCGAAGCAGCGTTTTTAACTAACGCAAATTACTCTGCTGCAGACATAAATTACATTATGAGATCCTATACTTACATTCTACACATCAGAAAAACAAAATCAATTACTTTTCTTCTACAAATATTCATACAAGTTCAAATATTGCTACTTCTTTAAATAAAATCATATATTAAAATAATGTGTTCATTTACACTTCACTTCTTTCATTCTCTTCATTAAATCACCATAAAATATTTACATTTACATTCCTCCTTTTATTCTTTCACAAATTTTGTCACCGAAAACGTCGCATTTTATATTTTGTCAATCAATAAAAAATTCTTTTTTTTTATACAATTTAACAGACATATACAAATTGCTATCGCAGACAATGCAGTTTCCTCTTTTTTATTAATTAACATTATCACTATATATTTTTGTACATAAAGCCGCCACTGTAGTTTGATCAAAAAGTGACGAGACTGTCGAATTTTGATTAGAAGCTTAGTTCGCGTAGCTCGACTGACTCGCTTGACATTTGCTTAGCGTGTCTGTCTTTGTTTATGCATTGGATGTGTCGGTCATCCCTTGCTCGTCGACCTTTCAGCGAACAGACACACGCGCATACCATGTTCATCAATATTCTCGTTATCCGTCCCTCGTTCGTTCACTCTTTCCGTCGTTTCCGTTGCTAGGACAACGCAATAGCGCGCTAACTACGTACTGCAATCACCGGTAACGTCATATACACATCCACGATCAATCGAAAGCGAACTGATACTACTCATTTTCAAACTGCCCACCCCTCCGTCTTTTTTCATCTCATTTCCTCGTCTCAAACTTACTTTAATCATTATTTTTCAATTATTCATAAGAGTACACAGCAAAAGTATTTTTGTTGTACATTTTACTACAAATTTTATGGGGAAATACTAATATTTTGAAATTATTGTTGTTTTTACAAGAAACTTGATACAACTGATCTTGGTACAATTGATCTAAAATAAATAATCATTGTAGAAAGCTTATACTTTAAGAATGCAAAGAAAACAGATTGAACATAATAACATAATGACATAATAACAAACAAAATTGAACATAATGAAAGAGAAATTACAAATGTTCCAAAAAACCTATCTTTTAAATCAATGTGATAAGCTCGAGAAAGCTTTCTTGCTAAATTATCACAAAGTAATTATTAGTAGTAGTTGCAATGTTGTGCAGATTTATAATATTTTACAATGTATATATTTTTTCTTGTTACAGGGAACGAGCGTTAAACTACAAAGGGAGCAACACAAGAGAAGGGATAAATATAAAAAAGCGTTCAGCGTATACAGTGGATGTAGTGCAAGTGTGTAAATATACGTGAAAATAGCGAGTGTTTTAAAGGAAAAGCGAAGGAAGTGAGAGGCTGCGAAGGCCAACTTGTGTTAGAAGAAAAAAAAAATTTTTTGTTTCATTTTCAGAAGATGAAATAAAATAAGGAAGTTACGTGGAAGGGAAAAAAGGGGCAATATGTACAATAACAGATCGATCACTAAAAGCCGGCAGGGCAAAAATGCACCAAGTCAAATGAATAATCGCGTGTATGTTTAATTGTAATAGATATATGTTTTTTTTCTTATTTTATTTTCTACTTTCTTCGCTTGCCTTTTGCGTCGCGGAAGTTATTCAAATCTAAGCAAAGAGGAAAAGAAGAAGAAGAAAGGAAGGAATAAAATATTGTTGCGAAATATAACTACGTGCTGTGTCTGTTCCCGATGTGGACGTGAAAGTGTATGTACAGATACGCGAGTGGAACTCTCTCTCTGTATACATGTATGTAGATAATTTTTACTCGAGACTGAAGGCAAGGCGGTGAATCGTCGGCGCTGACTGATCGTTTATACGCCAAATTCGGCCCTCCTTCCTTCCACAGCTGACATCATTACCGGTTAGTATAACCTACTATAAAACTTATCGTACTCATACCAATCACTTCTTACAGACAAACGAAAGATATATTGTCACGAACCTTATTATCAATGCATTGGCCCCTTTTTTGGAACTAACGCCAAAATGCCCTGAAATATTATCTTGAAAATATATGACACATCTTTTCTTCCCTCAGAAGTGGGACGAAAACGGTACCTTCTTTCCCAAGGGGGACAACACATTTTCATCCCTTAAATAACGTAATGGAAATGTACTTTTCCGCATTAGAAATAGTAACTCGGAAAAAATTGCACACTGAGCCAAAAAATCAATAAAAAATATTGTAAAAATATCATTAAATTTACCGTGTTGATTAGAAAACATCAGTAATAATGAGTAAATATAAAAAATTACGTTTCTTCCGATTTATTATAATTTATAATAAATCGGAAGTGGGTATAATTTATCCTCGCAATATAATAAGAATAACTGATAAAAACAACAAATTTAATGTACCAAGGTATATTAAATTTGTTGTATAAAATATAAAAATATATAAAATGTATAAAATATAAAATACCATACTGTAAGGTAAAATTTATTTATAACATATATTTATTTTTAATTTAAACTTATTAATTAAAACAACTCTTTCTCCGGGAATTGATCCCGTGTCTCCAAAGTTTTAGGCCGCTGTTTTATCCACTGTACTACTTCATTGTTTATGAAGAAAGTCGTATCGGGAAACTCACTCATCCAAATAATTAAACATTAATAGCTATCAATTATTGGACGAAACATTTACCGTGCTACCATGGTAATATTTGAAGGTAATAAAACATAAAATATAATGAAAAGCACGCATTTATTATCAACAACACACCAAATTGTTCTAAACATAATTACATATAATACCTAAACACAGAATGTAAACAACAGCACGGTAAAAATTGTTCGTTCTTTATACTTAAAAATGATTTAGACTAAATGTAAATAGTCCTTTTCGACAATTTTACTTATGTTTACTATGACAAGCACGGTAATTTTTATTGGTTTTTGCTCTCAGTGCAGATTCAACTCCTGCGACTGGTGCATTAAGCTTCAAATTCGTCCAAAATCGGTTTCTTTTCTTCGTAGATGCGAAATATACTATTCTCATAATAATCATTTCATCATTCAGTTATATGTAATGTGACTTACATCTTAAAATAAGAGACTAGTAAAAAAGTAAAAAAAAAACTGGAAACCCCAAAAACTTATTTTTATAATAATAATGAGGATAAAAAGAATGAATACAATATTTTATCCAATGTTTTATTTAAAAGAAAAACTGTAATATAACACTTGACTTGACTAAGGTATTGAAATAATTAAATACGGCGAGTAATTTGATCGATATACTTGTTCCAGTTTTAAGATAAATTTGAAATAGTGAATTTTCGTTCTGTTGACATGGCACGCTTTGAAGTGGGTCAGCACTTCAATTAATGTAGGAAGTGTGATGTTCCACGTTTGGCCTTGTTGCGAATTTATTCGTCATATTTGAATGTGCTTTTGTATATTGAGTCAATTTCATATCTTTTTTTCCTTCCCAAATGTTATTCATTAGCATCGTTCAAAGACCAACGTACAATCAACTTGATTTAAAAATACTTCACGCGTGCTTGTTATGATCCATATATTTGCAGCGCGGAATAAATAATAATTAACGATGTTAAGTCATAGACCAAGAAAAGAACAAACAAACTATATTATTTTAAAAAAACCTATAGTACGTTAATTACTACCTCGACATTCAATTCTAAATTATTCACACAGACTACGAAATTTAACAGAACCACTATTTATTCTCTATTTTTGTATGTATGTATAATTGCCTGAATGTATAATTTTTATTACAAATTTGCTTTGAAATATAACACAAAATGAATATTTGATATTATACTCTGACTATTCCGTATGGGAAAAAATTTATTTTTTCAAATATATTTCTTGAAAATACGTACAAAATATATTTAAAATATATAAATTTTTGTCGAAATATATATATTTCGACAAAAAGTTTTTATATATTTTACACATATTTCCGTAATTAAAATATTTTTAATTTACAGAAGCATAATAATGCTAAATATTTTCCAAAATGAATCTGCAATGCCATAACAGAAAAATCGATTTTGTACAACTTTGTAAATGATTAAAAGTATTTGCATTGACCAACAAACAAGATGATTGTCTTCAATTAAACAACCGTTGCTTTTGATTCACAGTTTTTAAATAACTTTTTAATAAAATATTTTTAATCAACGTTGAAATATTATTGCTTTTACTCGATATTAAATTTTGCGTTAAAACAACGCAGAGAAGCGTACTTTTTAACGCGAGAGCCGAGTATCTGCGTACGCATTGAAACTGTTTGCATTTATCCTTGTCTCGTGTCTTATCTTTCTCTTTCTCTCTTTCTCTCTCAGCTTGCCTATTCATCCCTACTTTTTTGTCATCCCTACTTTTTGCGTCCCACTCTCCGCCACTCGTCTTCCCTCTTTCATCCGTGGCTGGGTCGATACGTGTGTGCCGTATATGTATTCATGCATATGAAAAACCACATAGCGAATGTGTCTATGCAAATTCCCAGAATACTTTGAGGCAATGCTATTAAGGTGCAAATGCATCCTTGTTGCGTTTTCTTCGAGCAAGGCATATTAGATGTTGTGGATGAGGAACCCATTGCTTCTTCACTTTTTCTCCCAAACTGTATCAAGAATAAATACACCCCAAGTTATACAAATCGCACACGAAATGGACATTTCCATAAGGTCGCGTCAAGGATTATACACGGGAGAAAATATAGTTCCAAATGTAAATGCAAACGTGTATGTTAAATATATGCACAATCATATTTTCGGTAAATGTTATACATTTGATATATATATATTTCAAATAT
This sequence comes from Gryon sp. ZL-2020, assembly GCA_022817425.1. Classification (NCBI taxonomy): domain Eukaryota; kingdom Metazoa; phylum Arthropoda; class Insecta; order Hymenoptera; family Scelionidae; genus Gryon; species Gryon sp. ZL-2020. Next base: position 8,018 of record JABFPJ010006733.1, read on the forward strand.
ATTCAAAAATTTATGTGAAATATATTTTAGCAAAATATAAAAAAGTTAAATATTTTGACATATATATTTTTTCTTACGAGTTGAAGTTTTTATTTATAAATACAGAATGGTTTTTAATATTAAGTTTATTAAGTTCATTAAATATTTTACGTGCACAATCAAAACTCAAAAAGACAAAATAACTATTATTATTATAATTAAATAATTAAATGAAAATAATGATTTGTACAAAATGTATTTTATTAGTACAAGTTTATTTCATTATTTATTGTATACCTTTAATATTTTCCAATTTCATCAGTTAAAAAATTTCGACCAAAAATGAACGGTAATTTAAATAAAATTAAATATTTAAAATTAAACATTAAAAATGTTGATCAAATTATTCATTCATATCATTTCATGATCGTAAAACCTTAATCCTGAATTAATCGTTGCTAATCAATTCTCATATTAAAATTCATGATACAATTGAAAAAATGAATACTTCTTATCTAATAAAGTATTAAAAAATATATATGAAATACTTTCATAAAAGCATAGAAAAGATTGTGAATTTAAATGTAATATCAAAGATGAAATTAATCTCAATAAATGGACATGTCTTCTCCATGCACCAACGTAAACTATAATCTCATTTCTCGAAACATATTAAGTTTCTGATTAAGAAAAAAAAGTTTAATCTAAAAAGTTCCTTTTTCTCCTTAACTATCTCAAATTTCTCATCAATAATTCGTTCATTAAAAGATGTTAATTACAGCTTTGAAATTATAAAAATATGATGAAAAAAGGAAAATGTGCGATCGCCATCTTAAAACGACACGAGACTGCCTTCTATAAAATAAAAGTTTGGTCAAAGTTTGAAATCGCGATTTTATAATCAACGTCCTTTGAAAGGATCCAATTTTTCTCTGCACTTGGCGGACTGAAAATTACCTACAAAGGGCGGAGAAAAGAGATCGGGAAATAAAAAAAGATGGAAAGCAAAAAAAAAGGGGGAGAGGGGGGATTAAAAAGATGGTTCGTCGGCTGCATACGACACGAAAATGCACGTGACTCGTGTGCAATGCCGTTTTGCGAACCGCGCGAGAGATGGTACGTCACGGCGCATGCGCAGCCGTGCGCATGACGAAACTCATTTTGATGCGCGCGAAACATGGCGGCTATTGGATCTGTATGTGTACAACTTCCACGCAACTCCTACGCACCAGAGAAAAAGAGAGAGAGAGAGAAAGAGAAAGAGAGAGTAGGTCCTGCGAAGTTGCGCGGGGTTTGATGGCAGACACGGCGTCGATAGTTCCGCTTTAATGTCTAACCCGTCTGGATTCATCGAACAATTTAAGATACGGCTGCAGGCAACATCTCTTGTCTACAGAATGTAAACGCGCGACAACTTTTGCACCACAGTCAACAACAAAAAATGTTTGATTGTAACGACTATCACGGATATTATTGTTTAGACTCAATACAATTATGGCCGTAAAATTAAAAACTTTATCGCTGAATAGTCGATTTCACCTGACCGATGGTTAGTTTTGCTAGTTAATGTGGAACTTCTGAAATAATGTGGATTGATGAAGGATGAAGTGAAATTATTATTTGAATATAATTGTTTTTATATATAGAACAAAGTAGTTCTGTAATGAAATATATTAATTTGTTAAACAAATAAAATTTTATTTTAAATTTAATTATTACGGTCTCGGAAATTGATAATTTGATATAAAAGTATTGTTGGATCAATCAGCATAATGGATATATTAAATTTATTTTATAATTTTAGAGTGTTACATTAAATGATTTTTTAACAAATATTCGGCATTTTTTAATAATAAATGAATAAATAGTAATTAACTAATAAATGAGTGATATGTTGTAATATATAATGATTTGCCTCTAAAATATGTTTGAAAATATGTTTCAAAAATATTGTTTATATATAAAAGAAATTGTTAAATATACTTTGCAAATATATTTTAAATATAAATAAAATATATAACTAAAATATATATGCATATATTTTATATATATATATTTTTACATATATTGTCAAATATATGTTGTCTTCCGTGTGGGTAAGCCGAAATTCAGTTGACTGAAGCAAATTTTAATTGATCTAACTATATACTTTCCTGAGTACACTATTACAATTTGTAATCTCTTTAAACAAAATATTCACACATAATTTTCTAAAAAAAACTAACAATTGAATTAATCTAAACTCATACATGATTATGTATTTCTTGTTTCTCTATTGAAACCATACATAAATTGTGCAATTTCAAAAGCAAAAAAAAATAATGCTGTTTGCAAATGTGCAGTTGTTTTTTCAAGACCACCTTATACTGCTGTTAACTTTGATGTCAGTGTCTCATTGTAAACGCAAAAATGCTTGTTTTCAAGCTCGAAATGAATTCGTTAAACGCGAGAATCGCATCGTGTTGTTACATCATCATCTTTGCGTGGAACTTTGTCTTAACGAATATAAATAGTGATCACGTGACAAGTGCTCTTGACGCCGCAGTTAATCGAAAGTCATGTAAATTTCTTTGACCTCTTTAAACGTATTGTTTAGAGCAGACCTTCAATTTC
>JABFPJ010006734.1:0-10608 GCA_022817425.1 Gryon sp. ZL-2020
GTATTTACAACAATTCCACCGTTCCTGTGTGTGCTACAGGAATTTTTCCTGTGCTATATACAAGAATATATTTCATGTCATATTCACAGGAATTTTCCTGGAGTATCCACAGTAATATGATTCCTGTAGCACTCACAGTAACAGCTTAAAAATATTACAGTAACTCCTGTGTTGTCTACAGGAAATTATTTTCCGTGTTGTGGGTCACGCAATCATTTCGAACGGTGTCATATGATGCTGTCTACGTTATTGCTGCCATTCCATCACTCGATCTATTGGCAGATGAGCGCAATAAAAAATATTGCAGAAGACGTGAGACAGGTCTAGAAGTCTCTATCGTGGAAAAGGAAACGTTGATTGCCTGGAAAAGCCGATGAACCAACTCCGAAAAAGGCAAGTGGACAAACCAACTGATTGTGAATATCGCTACGTGGACTGGCAGAAAATATGGAGAAATGGATCATTACCTCACCCAACTGCTTACGTGGCATGGCTGCTTTCGTGCATACCTATACACCGATCTGGATTGGATAGAGAGCCAGCTTGCCCGGCTTGCAAAAGGATGGAAGAAACCGTCAAACACGTGTTCTTCGTGTCTCCGTGGTTCGCATCTAAACGCGAAGAACTCATTCTGGTTCTGGGGCAGACTGCGACATTGAAAGACCTTGTTGAAACGATGTTACAATCGAAAAACACATGGAATGCTGCATTCAAGTATGCAGCAAAAGTTACTAAAGAGCTCAGACATCAATTCCGAATCAAACGATCCCAAACATTAATTATGTTAACAGTGACCATGCTGCTACGTGCTTTAGCTTTTTTTCTTTTCGTTTCAAAAGGTCAATAATTTAATTGACTATTTGATGTCATCGAATGAAATATTTGATCAAAAAATCATTACATTATCTAATCCTTCTCTACAAATTCGAACGTGTTATTAATAAAAAATATTATAATGATATCATCATGTGTTTTATCATAACTTTAATTTATACTTAATGTATACATTATGTATACATTATACATGACTGAATATTCTCATATTGTTTGTTATGAGTCTTATATTTTATACTTATTAACACAAAACAAGAATAAAACATCCAAATAATAAAAAAATTAGAATAATTTAAAAATTTGTATTCATCATAATGTAAAAGTTGGTAGGACACTGAAGTTGGGTAAATTACACGAATTGCTAATTTCAGACATGTCTGAAATAATTCTCAATTCCGAATAGTCTTTTCGGGCTCTTTAATTAGCTGAATTTGGGTCACGATGGTTTGAAAATTGGATTATGACAGTTTATACTTCAACTATTTTGAAGAGACGCACACTTATTATTTTTTTTAATATGCGAAGTAAGAAAATATTAATGTAATAATTTAGTATAATACGCAATTGGATTTTAAAATATATAACCAAAATTTCAAATGTGGCTGAAAATCGGAACATTGCAGACACGATTTTTTTTTATTTTTATTTTTTCGGAAAAGATTTTTACGTGAGAAATGCAATACAGGTAGTTAGAACCAAAAAGGAATCATTATAGGCGTTTCTTAGGTGCAATAACCTTATTTTATTCAATTGATGATTACAAAACCTACTGCAGGGGTCGCAAGGAGCATGCGGGGTGGGTCAATATGCACGTTCCGGGCTTCGTATGGGACTAAGGAATCTATAGATTATACACATTATATTACGACCCCCTTTGAATGCTCAAAAGTTGAATTTTGATCGCATAAACTATGTTGCCAAATGTTTGGTGCAACGGTTAAGGGGACTCTCCACGAAAATGGCTATTTTCGTCAATTTCAGTGCAATCGCCTTGATTTTTTGGTGATTAGTAGAGTTCAGGTCCCTAATTAATAATATGTATTAAAAACCGAAAAAAAATCATTTGTTTATGTGTTATTAACAAACAAATGTTCAAAAATGTCCATTTTCAAAAAGATACTGGAACCTTAAGTTACAAGCAATTTTATTTTTATTGGCGCCATTCTGTTCCTTATTTAGAGGACTAGGTAAATTACGGACAGATTTTTAATAACTATTAACAAACGAAAGTTATGGACAATAATGTGAAATCAAGCCAAAAAACGCCAAAAAAACGTGTTTTCTTTCACTGTATTCTTTATAACTTTTTCTTATTAATATTTATTCAAAATCTATCCGTAATTATTCTACAGGATTGAATTTTGAATAATTTAAAACAAAAAAGAAGCCCATTGGATGAAAATTGAGCTCCCACCAACATTTCAAATTTGGGAAATCGATGAAAATAAGTGTACGAGAAAAACGCATTTTAAAGTTTCACATTCATTTTCTGCAGTTTACATTCTTAATTGATTTAAAAATAGATAATAATTTTATTATTATGATGATAATAAACACAGATGATGATTGTCAAAAAATATCATAAAGTCTAATGTTTTTAGGTTTATTTGTCATAAGACATCAAAAAAAACCTCCGTAAAAGCATTTCATCCGCCTTTGCCTCGATGTGCATAATTATTAATTTCATGCATTTTTAAAGAGTGTTTCAAAAAAATAAAAGCATCACATGAACGAGGACACTTTAAAGTATCCGAAAACTCAGAAAAAAGTTTTTCGGTTTTATTTCGAAATTTCGTCATTTTTGCGTTGAGAGTCCCCTTAACTTGGTGCTGCGGCACCGAAGACAGGTCCTTGGGGTTAATATGCATTTTCCAGACTAGCTAAGGAACTAAGGCATGTAACGTATTATATTTCGTTCAATTTTGAGTGCTGCAGATTAACTTTCAAGCGCATAAACTATGCCGTCAAAAGTTTGGCGCAACGATGAACCTAGTTGAGCGGCACCAGGGACATGTGCTCGGAGTTATTATGCATATATCAGACTAGATGAAAAATGATGAATCTTCATTTAAATGAAACAATAAAAAAATATTTATAATAATTTCTTCAAAAATATGTTAAATGATTTTGTTTGTTAAAAACTAGAAAAGTAGAAAGAGCGTGCGCTGTGCACAGAAATATATGATAGTTTTAAAAAGTGTATAATTTGACAATTTCTATATGTTGTATGATTTGACAAATTTGAAACACTTGAAAATTTGAAAATTAGAAACATTTGATAATTTTAAAATTTTTAAATTTGAAAAATTTGAAAAATTTGACAATTTTGAAAAATTTGAAAAATTTGTAAAATTTGAGAAATCTAAAAAATTTGAAAATTTTTGAAAAATTTGAAAAATTTGAAGAAATTTTAAAAAATTAAAAAAATTGTTTAAATTTAAATAATCTGACAAATTTTGAAAAATTTCAAAAATTGCAAAAATTTGAGAAATTTAAAAAATGTTAAAAATTACAAGATTTAAGAAATTTACAAAATTTGACAAATTGACAGAATTTGAAAAATTTACAAATTTGAAAAACTTACAAATTTGAAAAATTTACAAAATTTGTAATTTTGGAAGAATTAAGAAATTTGGAAATTTCAAAAGTTTAAAAAATGTAAGATTTTTGTTTAATAAAATTATTTTGATTAAACAAAATTATTATAAATATTTTTTTATTGTTTCATTTCATTTATTGATATTTTTACCAATTTTCACCTAGTCTGGAAAATGCGTAACAACTCCGAGCACATGTCTCCGGTGTCACTGGACTAGGATAATTGTTGCACCAAACTTTTGGCGGCATAGCTTATGCGCTTGAAAGTCAATTTAGAGCACTCTTAGTTGAGCCTAATATAATGTGTTTAATTCCTAATATAAAGTGTAAGATTCCTTAGTCATCTACCTAGTCCGGAAAATGCATATTAGCCAAGAGCATCTCTTCCCGGTGACGCTGCACCAGGTTATCTATTGCACCATACTTTTAGCAGCATAGTTTATGCGCTCATAAGTCATCTTAGAGCACGCACAGATTTGCGACATATAGTGCGTTAGATTCCTTAGTCCTAATACCTCGTCCAAAAATTCATATTATTCCCGAACACATGTCCCTGGTGCCGCTCCACTAGGTTAATCGTTGCGCCAAACTTTTGGTGGTATAGTTTATGCGCTTGAAAGTCAATTTAGAGCATTCAAAGTGAATCGCAATATAATGCGTTAGATTTCTCAGTCTTATATCTAGTCTAGATCGTGCATTTTGACCTACCCCGCATGTTTCTTGGGTTCGCTGCAGTAGATTTAGTAATCATTCATTAAATAAAACAAGGTTTTTGCACCTAAGAAACGCCTATAATCATTCGACTTTGATTCTAACTACCCGCATTGCATTTCTCACGTGAAAATCTTCTCCGGAAACATAAAAAAAATGCGTGTCTAGAATGTTGCAATTTTGGTAATGCATACACGCGTTTTAAGAAACAGGCAAATACAAGCAGTTGCCTGTAACATTGAACAAATTTCCAGGCTCAAAATGTACATTTCCATGTATTAGCCTGTAAAATTGAACATTTCACAGGTTGTAGGCTGTATTTGCCTGTTACTTGTAACGCGGGTATATTTTAAAATGCAATTACGTAATACAGTAAATTATTACATTACTGTTAACACAAGTTATTACTTACTGTTAAGACAATTGATGTTTGGGATTTGGAAAATCATCATTCACTTGTTTGCAAAGTTGCGCAAAGTTCGCGGCAGCGATTGAGAATTTCGCTTGGGAAACTAATTTTTTCTGACATGTTTTCTGTAACATCCATTATTAGTCTGCACGATTTTCTCTACGCCGGTTTTTCTGGCGACTGAGATCATCAATAACTTTTGCTGCATAGTTGGACGCAGCATTCCATTTGTCTTTCGATCGTAACATCGTTTGAACAAGATCTTCCGGTGTCGCAGTCCGCCCCAGAACTAGAGTGAGTTTCTCGCCTACAAATGCGAACCACGAACACACGAGGAACACATGTTTCTCAATTTATTTCATACTTTTGCAAGCCGGGCAAGCTGGCTCGCCATCCATCCCAAAGCGGTATAGGTACACTGAAAACAATTTGGTGCGTCTGACGTACTAATAAGTACGTCAACTGCGTTTTTCTCGTACCGGTTGAAGTTCCACAATTCGGGGCGTCAGACATCCCGAATCTGTACAATTGATAAGCTTAATCTGCGCACCGATGATACCAACTGTGCGAAATACCTGTTAGTCCAAATGTGCCGTTATCAGCTACCTTCATTATACAGATACGCGCCAAAAATTCTCATTATAGCGTCGGGAACGGTGTGCTTGTGTGAAAAAACGTTTTAAAAATTAATGTGATTTTTTTATTGACGTTAATCATATAACGAAATGGAACAATTTTCCGACACGAATGGTTTTACAGAATTACTGCCAATTTTTGAGTGTAAGTAAAATATGAAACAAATAAAATATGTACTATTTTTTAGAAATTAACCTAAAAATGAATTTTTTTCTTTTTTCATTCTATTATTATTTCTCGCATGTTTTGATAATAATGCAATAGTTTCACATTTACCTTTTCTTGACCCACTTGACACACAAATAATTAATTTTTACATATCTGTCAAAATAATTTGATATCTTTAAATTGTTAATAATTGTTTTGTTTAAATACATTAAAGATGAAAACTGTAATTGCTTGAAAAATATAAAAAATTGTTGATAAATTGTAAAAAATAATATATTTTACAATTAAAACAAATGTTAATTAAGTTTGTACAACATTTTATAGTGGCAGGTTACACAAATGAAACTTTTTTTTGCTTAAACGTTAACGATTTAAGTTCCATCTTAAAAAATCATAATGATGTTCTTATAGACTTCATTGCAAAATTTAGTTTTGAAAAAGGACAGCTGAGCCAACAAGTAGATAGGTCAGTTATAGTTGAAAATGTAAATTTCGAAGTAATCGAACCTGAAAATGAAACTTCCTCATCCTTTTCAATCCAATCCCAAAATTCCACAGTAGGTATTTCCAATATTTTGTCAAATAACTTTTTATTTTTGTTAATTCAATTCCATATTTTCCTATTTAAAAACTTCATAATATTATAATTGAATATTGAGTTACCTTAAAAATATTTTTTATTCTTTTTAGAGGAACACAATTATAAAAAGAACGAATTGTTTTTTCTTTTAAACTCGACATTAGAAGGAAGAGTAGTACTAAAAAAGTATAAAAATACAAAAGTTTTAGATTATGCTACATTGAAGAATTTGATAATTTATCGGTGTATGGAAGACGATCCAGTTCATTATAAGTAAGTGTTTGAATTAGTATTATCTTTCTTAAATAAACATTTTTTTAAGTGTTATAATATACAATCCCATAACTATATCACGGTATATATAATGCAATATTATTTCGAATATTTAATTTCTACCAATTTGCAATTAATTGTTAAGGGATTAAATCAAACACTTTTGCCGAATGGACGACTCAGATTTTAGAACTGTTTTCAACGGAACCTAAAGATTTATTTTATCAGCAACACTATAAGAATGACCAAAAGCAGTACGTCAGTGCTAGCTGTTGTTTATACAATCAGTACAAAGTAATTTGAAATGATTTAAGAATCGCTGGAATTTTAGTGATCCCCGAAAATGTACCTATTGCTGCTGCAGCGCCGGTCGTCAGTGATAAGTACCAATGTTTGACAGATGAAAATCGAAGACCGTATTCGATACAAGAAGTGTCCACAAAGTGGGAAAGTACTTTTGACGATCGATTGGAACTTCTTATTAAGAAAGACAAAAAACGCAGAACCTTAAGTCCTGAAGAATATTTCAAAAGTTTTCCTTGTTTGAGCAGGCCTAATGGAATATCTTTGGTAATAAATTTTTCTTCTTAACAATTATTAGAAAAAGTAATCTCATATTGTAATACTTTCTGATAATAAATTATTCAATAAAATAAAGAAATTATTATTTTCAATTTTTGTTTTATAGTTAGAACAAGATTTTAATCGAATCGTCCTTGACTATGCCAATCAGAAACTGATTTCAGAGGAGGTAGCAACAAATCATAAGACTTTTTTTTTCTGAAAAGTGGCCATTGGTAGCAACAAAACTTGTAAATCTCTGCAAAAATTCCAAATCCCCAGATTTGAAGACATTCAAAGAGACTTATAAAATGAAATCGCTGAAGGTTTGTTTAAATAATACAAATTAAAATAAATATTGCATCAATATTTAAAAACTCGATTTTATTCCTTTGTGTGTGTGTTTATTTGCTGGGACATTTGACAAAATTCTAGCTTTTTTACTGCTACCTTGGTGTATTAAAACTACAAAAAATGTCAAACTGGATGATAAATCCATAGAAACTATTGCAAAACTCGAAATATCAAAAAACTTTATTTTATATGTTAAGGTAACCAAATAAATATAAATTTCGTTTTTATAAATTGAAAATCTGCTTTATAACTTATATTAATTATATTATTGTAGGATCCAGTACACCTGCAAAAAGAACAGGAAGACTTTGAAAATCGACTGAAGAATTTGAAACTTCCACTTCATCCGTACGTTCTGTTTGTTGGTAGCATTAAGAACCTTACATTTCATGTCTGTGTGAACGGTCAACTTTACAATTTTGACGACTGTGTCAGTGCTATGGAATGCTGTCATAAATGTTTGACAGCTCTACACAGCTACTCCATATTGAGTGACAGCGTTTGGTCATTCTTCGATAGAGGAATATATGAATTTCAATTTAAGAAAGTTCCTGCAGCAGTACTGAAACTCATTAATGAATTGAACAAGCAATAGGTTTTTTACGGTTTTATTTCAGTATTTGAAATTGTCTTTAAAATGGATATTTTTTTGTTGATAAATAAGATTTTAAGTTTCATATTAATTTTGTATGCTAATCCAGCTTTAACACTTAAACTAGTCGATACAGTTATTGCATCTTTCGAAAAAATTATATGCGAAATTTTTTTATGTTCATTAGAAATAGATATATTATTAACTTTATCAAATGAAAAAATTAGCGATGAAGGATTATTAGAAATACGAAATCATTTTAAGAGGCACAAATCATTATTCAATTATATAAACTCACATTCTAAACGCTACAGTCTATTAAAAAGAAAAGGTTTATTACAGTTTGCTAAATTAAATATTGGAAGACGATTTGTAAACAAATTAACTGAAGATAGTTTAAAAGTTGTGCCAGAAGATATGTATGGAGTATATATTCCGTTTGAAGATAGTTTAAAGATGTTTTTAGAGATTCCGGGGGTATTTTATAAAATTGTAGACTCTACCAAAAAATTATTAAACGAAAAAGTTGTAATAAGTAATATAATTCAAGGTGACTTGTTGCTTCAAAAATACGCCGACAAATTTCATAATGAGATCGTCTTTCCGTTATATATTTTTTACGACGATTTAGAAGTAGGCAATCCTCTATCAAGTCATGCTGGTCAAAATATTAATTTAAACGAATTGAATTTCGTCTGTTTTTAATTCATAAATTTTATATCAAATGAATTAAATCTCGCCAAATAACAGATAACTGGTCAAAATATGTTTGGAGCTGTTTATGCAGCTATTGTCACTTTGCCACCATACCTCTCATCTCGATTAGATAGTATTTTATTTTCAACATTATTTCACACGAATGACAAAAAAGAAACCGATAACAAACAAATATTTAAAACGCTTGTTGATGAATTGAATTTTTTAAATAAAACTGGCATACAGATTTCTATTAACGGAACTTCTCAACTTGTTAAATTTCAATTGATACTTATTATTGGGGACAATCTTGGTTTAAATAATATAATGGGGTTTGTTGCAAGTTTTAACGCAGATTATTTCTGCAGAATTTGCATTATTAAACGTGATGAGGCTTCAACTTTAACAAAAGAAAATCCATCTAAATTAAGAGATAAATCAAATTATCGTGATAACGTTAATAAAAAAAACAACGAATGCGCGGGATTAAAAGAAGAATGCATTTTTCACAATGTTGAAGGATATCATCTCACAGAAAATATTTCTGTTGATCTTATGCACGACACGTTGGAAGGGGTGTGTAAGTATATTATGAGATCCCTTATTTTCACTTTCATTTTTTCTAAAAAGTAATTTACTCTGCAGCATTCAATCACTGTACTTGAAAATTTTGATTATGGATCCGTCAATGAATGTAATAGTCCTTTTAAAATTGCTATGAGTCACTTGACTCAAGGAAGCGATCTAAAACTTTCAGCTGCAGAAAGTTTATGCCTAGTTCGATATTTTGGCCTCATGATTGGTCACTTAATTCCACACAACGATGAACATTGGCAAGTGTATGAATATTTAAGAAAAGCTATGGATATTATTGTCTCCTCGATTCGTGCGTTCTCAAGCGACAGTCTTAAGTCTGTTAATAACAGATTTAAATGATTTGTATTTTAAGTTATATGATAATCTTAAACCCCATATTTTATTTTAAGTTCCATATTTTCACACATTACCCTCGACTTTGTTATTAAATGGTTCGTTTGTTCATTACTGGGGCATGCAATTCGAATCATATCATCGTTTTTTAAAAATAGCTGCCATGATTGCCAGTTGCAAAAAAAATTTGCTAACAACCATAGCAACTAATCAAATATTCAAAATGTGTCAAATGATGCATTCGCTTGAGTTCGATAAAATTATAGAATTTGGGGCAGAAAACAATCTTATACTCGATCATATTTTGCGGAAAAAAATCAAACTTGGATTGTAAATATTATACACAGGTTGATATTTATGGAACTCCATATAAAATAGGAACATTTATCGTAACAAACTGGAATAAAAGCGATATAGATTTCGGTGAAATAACTGATATTATTATGCGTTAGGGTGGCCCTTATTTTGGCAAAGTCAAAATTTTGAGTATCGATAGTCAAAATCTCAATCTAGGTACTAAAAAAATAAGTTTGCCGAAGAAATGGCGTTTTTCCGATGAAAAATGCCGTGCCACCGAGCATTTGAAATTTAAATGGAAAATAACATGCATTTTGGGTATTTTTACATGTTTTAACGTGTATTCATGTCAGTTGCATATTATTTGGGTAATAATGCATTATTAATTTGCTCCATGGTTTGCTCAACTTGTTTATAAAGTAATATATACATTTAGATCAAAATATATACACAAAAAACACTTTCAAATTCATGATTTTTGTGTAAATACCTTATATTACATATATATATAATAAAACTATTTTTTACATAAATATATGTACATTTATGTACAAATTCGTATTTTCGGAAAGTTTGTGAATCATTATAATATATTTCTGACACATAAGAAGTTTACCTTATGAAAATGAAACATATATGGACATTATATGATCAATATATTGTTAATATAATAAAGAATGTATAAAAAATATATTGTTCATGTATTAAACATATATTTCGGTTATTATTTCTTTAACACACGAAACCTTTCAATATCAAACATATTTTCTTATCGCTTATTTTCCATTCTATCATTTTATACCATATTCAAAATTATTTAATCAAAATTTCAGATAAAATGCGTTTAAAAGCAAAATTACTGTTAAAGTAACACAAACTGGAGTATATACCTTATCGTTATGTTATATTGTTACTTTTATCATAAGAGGAATCCCTATATTATAGAATATAAATTATGTACATCAAGAA
>JABFPJ010006735.1:0-10608 GCA_022817425.1 Gryon sp. ZL-2020
AAGATATTAATATAATATATATAATAATAAAATAACATAATATTATTATTATATTAATATATTATTATAATATATTAATTATATTTATATATTAATTATTATTATAAAAATATATTTCAAATATATTTTAGCGGCAAAAAGTTGAAAATTTAATATTAAAATTTAAATTAAAAAGAAATTTTATTCACTTTTATTTTTATTGTTAAATTCGATAAAATTAAATTTCATTAAATATATCATTTTATCATTTTATATATTAATATTATTATTAATATTTTTGAAAGATCTCAAAACTGCGTTTTCTTCCGGCGTGCGAATTTAACAATAGCTTTATTGGAAATCAAATGACTTTGATCTTGATGAGTGTATCTAATGTCTATGATATTTATTGAGGTCAAAGTCATTTGGTTTCATTCATCATCATCATTCTCACTTGATTTTAATTTCGTTTTATTTTAGTAAAAAAAAAAAAATTTTTTTTTCGATTTCTCCACATCTCGAAAAACCATATTTCTCAAATATGTCCAATAAGCTTAACAAATAAAACCACGCAAATTGATTAAACCATTCAGAAATGATCAAATTTGTGCATCAATCAATCAAAGCTACTTCAAGTCTTCTGAATTTATTTCGAAAGAATGATTGGTTCCGTGTAATCCATAAACTCAAGGATATCGAGTATGTCTGAAGGATGTTGTTATAATATTTATTAAACTTTTTTAAACATATCTATATTTAGTTAATGCAATTTCAAATAGCATTTTTTTGTTAAGATTCTTGAAATTTTGAACCACAGTGAGTCTTAGAGTTATCTGCTTTATTTTCTAAATAATCTTCTATACGTACATTTTACATTTTGATTTTTGTACAAAATTATTTGCATCATTTTTCTTGTGCATAATAAAGTTTCATAACTTTTGTCTTTTTCTCACACGTGGATCGAAAACACATCTTTTCTGCCCTCAAAAGAGGGACGAAAGTGGCACTTTTCCTCCCGAAGGAGGAAAAAGTTACTTTCCTTCCCTAGGGATAAAAAGTTACTTTCGTGTTCTAGGGAGAGAAAGTTGCTTTCCTTCCCTTGGGAGAAAAAGTGACACTTTCAGACCGTTTTACTTTTCCTTCCTAGGGAGATTTCGGAAAACGACATTTTTCTTCCTTCAAAAATGTGACGGAAGTAACATTTTCTCTACCAAGGGAGGAAAAGTATTTTCATCCCTTACTTGACGTAATGGAAGATTACTTTCCCTCCCGAGGGATAGAAAGTTACGTTCTTTCCCTAGGCAGAGAAAGTGAATCTTTCATATTACTTTTTGAAGAAGGAAAGATATTTTCGTCATGCGTGGAGATAAAGTGCTTTTTTCCTCCCTAGAGAGTTTTCGGAAACCGACATTTTTCTTTCCCTCGTAACGAAAAATATTAGAAAATACATCTTTTCTTCCCTCAAAAGTGAGACAAAAGTTTCAGTGTTTTCTACTAAAAACAATGGAAAAAGAATATCTTTTCCTGCCAAACGGGATTTCCCGAGGCGTAATATGTAATAATAATAATAATAATAATATATTTTTTTATATTTTTACATTTTATCCCTCGGGAGAGAAAGTAATGTTCTATTACTTCATTTAAGGGATGAAAAATATTTTATCTCCTTCGGGAAAGAAAGTGCCACTTTTCGTCTCACTTTTGAGGGAAGAAAGTATGTCTTTTCGATGCATGTCTGATACAAATATTCATTTCCATCCCTTGGTCAAGAAAACTAACTTTCCATCCCTACTTTCCATCCCTCGGGAGAGAAAATACCATTTTCATCTCACTCTTAAAAGAAGAAAATATACATTTTCGATACATATCTGAGATAAATATTCATTTCTATCCCTAGGGCAAGAAAACTAACTTTCCATCCCTCGGGAGAGAAAATACCATTTTTGTCTCACTATTGAAAGAAGAAATTATTCCTTTTCGATGTATGTCTGAGACAAACGTTTAATTTCTTAATAAAAAAAATCTTTATTTATAAGTTATAAATATTGCTCAAAAGACTTGAAATTCAAATCTGTTCCCCGCATTATGCGAATCATTTTACTAGGTTTAGGTCATCAAGTCTGTTTGCGCATGCAAGTCAGCAACATAAACAGTTGAATTTAATGAAACGACACTTTTATTGTTATTAACACTGTGAAGTATCTTGAAAACTTAATCATATATTTATATTAAAAAAAAAGACATGCACAACTATACATGGTTCAATGATACATAATTAATTGAATGCTAAAAAGCACGATAAGAGCACAATGAAAGATGCAAAAATCATCACAAATGCATTTATTTGATGTCAACTTATAAATGCAGTTATTAAATCGAACTTAATGTCATCGATCGAAATTGATTTAAATGCATTTTTTTATAATTTCTTCATTAAATGGAAATTAAAAACGTTCTTTTTTTCTATTTGATTGACAATTAAATAAATAATTGAAAAGCAATTGAAGCAAGTTGGCTTTGAATGAAACACGATTTTTCTAGTCATTTTGTCACTTTAGTTATTTAATCAAACAATTTGCTTTTGTTATAACACATTCTACTTCTTAAAAGGTTATAAGGGTATTACGAAGTTGTGACACATATTAAAGTTCACAATTCATATCATTGTTAAATGAATTGCATTAGATCTGTAGAAGATTTGCGCATTAGACTACAATGACGTTTCTCGTCAGATGCAATGAAACATTTGCAAAATTGATATCAGACTCATTATGTAGCATTTTTTTCTTCTTCTTCTTGTTGAATTTTTCTTAGTTTATCCAGACGTCAAATGCATTTTAAATTAAAGCTATATGTGTGTGGAAAATTTATACTTTTCAAATGAGAACAAAAATATATTAAAAGTACATAAAATTTTACTATATAATTGTAATATGAATATATATGTATATATATCTGAAGAAAAATATATAATATATAATATATGATATATGACATATAATAGATAATATATAATATATAATACATGTCATATAATATATAATATATCTGAAGTGTGTAATATAAATATATTTTTTAATATCAAATTATATTATAAAATAAATACATTTTTTGGAAATATATTTCATATATTTTTAAATGTTTTTATTTTATATTTATAAATTTGTATATAAAAGTCGTTATTTATATATGTGCAAACTAGGTAATAATTTATTTTAAAAAATATCATTTTATAAATTTAGAATAATAAGTTTAAACGTTTGTCAACATTTATAATAAAATGCGATCGAAACACTTTATTTAATGATAAAAAAGAAGTAGAGTTACTACAGGAAACGTGTAATTGAAATGTAAAATGTTTCTTAGAATGTCCAAATTACCGGTTTCCTTTTAAATTAACATCACAAATTTAAGATACATTAAAAAATATTATTTTTATACTGGATATATACCTTTTTTATTCATTCATTTATATTCAACAATTATTAAAATATATTTAAGTGTTAAAACCTGATAGTCATTGATTACATATTTTGTATGTAAACAAAAATATATTTCTTTTTCAAAAAACTAAATTCGTTAGGTTATGTTTACATTGTGAAATTTAAATCAAATTTTTCAAATCATTCAAAATAATGTTCAATAAATAAAATATCAAAAATTATTAAAAAAATTGAAAACTTTTGAATGAATTGTAATGACGACTATTTTTAGATTGTAAGAAAAGTTTTATACCACTTTTTACCTTTTTTTTCCATACATTCATCACAAAACGCATCATTATCTTATCATGTGGCTCCTTCTTGGTTTTGTATTATCACTTATTACTGCATGATGCTCTATAAATTATTATCAACTTTGAATGATTCCTCGTTGTTTTGTTTTCTTCTCTTTGTAAGTCACATTTGATGTTCTTTCTTACTTTATCTCTAACGTAATTGAACCAAAGATTGATGACTTTTGTTTCATTAAGAAAATTTGATTTTGCTGATTTCAATGTTCCGATGTTCCAGTTACTAGCATTTTTCGAATATTCAAGACAAAAGAGGGAGAACTATCTCTGACCAAATAACGTCATAGTTTCATTGCAAGTTTATAATGAAATGCTAACTGCGAGAAATATTCTGCTTAGATTGATTGGGTCATATTGTATACTTACAAGGGGATGAACTGCATCTTTTTTTCGTTCAATTTATATCAGCGCGGAAAATTCTACGAGCTATTATTTCATATGAATGGAAACGTGATGGATGATTTTAGTTTGATCCTTTGTTTTAGGTCAAAAGTATTCGCTAATAGCACAAACAATTCTCAGGATATTCCGGAAGTATTTTCGTTTCGATGATTAATCGTGCCAAAAATAACCTGAAATATTAGTAAATATTTACTTATAATAAATTTGAGATGTTTATTTTACTTACGTTAATACAAATGTTGCAGTCAACTTATATTCTTCTGGATTCAACTTGCTTACGAGAAACGAAGCGCCACCTTGCGGCAAACTTACTAACAAGTGTGCTGCTATTTGAATTATTCACGTTTTAATACGGTTACCGCCAAATAATTCAAATGGTAACACTGTTAGAAAGTTTACCGCAAGGTGGCGCTTCGTTTTTTCATCTTTATTTTGAAATACCAAAATTGATTAAATAGGTTATGTTTACTTTGTGACATTAATCCTGTTAAATATTCTCAAATGAAAAATAACATGAGAAATCATTGGAGAAATTATATCATGAATTGACTCGATTTCTCATATGATTTCTTATAATTATATTTGTTATATAATTTTTCATATGAGAATTTTTTACAAGAAACATAAATTTTGTTTAATCATCATAAAAAACAATAACTTTTTTTCTTTCTTATACCGAAAAAAAAACATTTTTATTTTCCTCATTTAATCTTTAACCTTCTTTTTAGGTTAGGAAACTAAGTTTTTCAGAACTAAAATACCTTCTTTTGTTTTACAGCTTGCATATCACTGATGGCATGTGGCGGTCATCTGGGTTGGACGTCGCCATCGTTACCGTACTTGAAGGGCAAAGACTCGACATTTCCGGTGAATGAAGTTCAGGGTGCATGGATTGTTTCACTCTACATTCTGGGCGCCATTTTTGGCTCTCTTCTGAGTCCATTTTGTGTGGATCGCCTCGGCCGAAAACTCTCACTATTATCTTTTGCACTGCCACAACTCACTGGTTGGGGTTTGATCATCGTCGGAAGATCTTTTAGCATCTTATACGTTGCCCGATTCATCGCAGGAATCGGTCATGGCGGCATTTGCAATGTCTCGGTGATTTATCTTGCCGAAATTGCCGACAAAAATATCCGAGGCGCTTTGGGAACCTTTTTCAAGATGTCGATGAATTTGGGCAGTTTGTATGTGACGACCTTGGGTGCTTATTTGGATTATCAGACGCTCAATTTTGTGTCCTTAGTATTGCCGGTACTTTTTATTAGTACGTTTATTTTCATGCCAGAAACGCCGTACTTTTATCTTATGCAAAATCAGTACGATAAGGCCACCAGTAGTTTGATGCAGTTGAGGAGACTGAAGAATCCGGATAGCGTGAAAAATGACATTGAAACTATGAAGGAAGCTGTTATAGAAGGTATAAACACACTTTTTTTTGCATTTTATGACTTATTTTATGAAATACACTTGAATCTTGTTCTAAGCAAGATCGCCGGACCGGAAATTTGGCTCTAAAAAAATAGACAACATTTTAGAAGTTATGTAACAGTCTCTAAAAGCAATGTGTCAGACAAAGAGAAATATTTATTTTCATATACACTATATACCGACATATATAGTTCCGCCAACTAGCGGTGCGTTTTGACATTACTACAGGGGCACTC
Source organism: Gryon sp. ZL-2020 (assembly GCA_022817425.1). Classification (NCBI taxonomy): domain Eukaryota; kingdom Metazoa; phylum Arthropoda; class Insecta; order Hymenoptera; family Scelionidae; genus Gryon; species Gryon sp. ZL-2020. The sequence continues at coordinate 5,842 of JABFPJ010006735.1, forward strand.
AGAGGGTTTTTTACATGTATGTGGTCATATGTGAATTATGAAAGTAATTACCTTATCAAATTTTCAAATATCTTAATTTTCAAATTTTTAAATTTCCAAAATTTTTTAAATTTTCGTAATTTTTACGCTTCAAAATTTTCATATTTTCACGTTTCTAAATTTTCACATTTTCAAAATTTTCAAATTCTCAAATTTCTAAAATTATCAAAATTTTATTTTTATGACATTGATTTGTGAAATCTGGGTATTCATTCGAAGCATTCAAAAATTGGGTGAAAATTGGGCAATATTTGAGACAAAGTTTTCGGAAATTATTGGGTATCTGAATATGTTTACAGGGGTATTAAAAAAAAAGAAAAATTTCTTATCTAAACATCAGAAGACTTTCATGCGATTCCGACTTATTGAAAATGCGCAGGCCGTAGTGTCAGTAGATATAACTGTACATTTAAGAAAGTACAATTATAAAAGTATGTCTGTTCTATTTTTTATATTAAAAACGCCCAGAGTAATTACACTTCATACTTGACACTTAAATATCATGTTATTTTGCTCAATTTCAACAAATCTGATTGCATTTCTACGTTCGACTTATTTTATTCGCCGATTTTCCACTTCAACTATTTACAATAAATAAATAATGATGCATTAATGTTTATATTCTAAATCAAATAAATGTTAATGCAAATATCACAAATGTTAATATTTTTTGCATAAACTTTGAGTATATTAACAAAAATGTCAGCCAAGTTATTTTGCAATGAAAATGAATGATCCAACGGCGCAAGCGCTGACATAAGACATGGAGCGTTTTTTCCATTAATGTTAATCAAATGATCATTGAAATTGAGAAAAGAAACAATCTGATATAAACGGTTATTTTTTTCTTCTGTTATTTAAATAATAATGTGGCATCAACAGGATCAACTTGTTCAAAAAGTTGCATCTTAGAAAACCAGATAAAACTGGATTTTCTCTATCGCAACGAAGATGATTCTTACGATCTTATCCATGCTTGTTACGTTCGAGAATTCTTTTTGATGTAATTTTTACATAATATTAAATTCAGAGAAAAATGATGTAATGTCTGTCAAAAATATATAGATCAAAGTAATAATTATTATTATTGTCTGAGTCTTAATGATCTTTGGAACAAAATATTTTTTTTATATTTTTTTCAAAATAATATTTTCTACGAAAAATAATTCAAAGTTTATTTTTCTTTGTAAATATTAATTATCAAAATTACGTAATAGTTCACATTTTAACATTATACAACTCAAATGACATTCGTAACGCTATAAAACGTACGTAAAGACATAGAAGTTGCGTAGTTTTCACTAAACGATTTCCTCAATTTCATAAAATAACATTTTCGATTTCACATATCGATTTTCTTTATTATTATCAAAAAATGTGTCTATAGTATCTTGTATGTTATTATTCAAGGACAAATACATTTCATGATACAAACTTTGAAATAACATATTATTAGTACTTATTTGATGTATATTAAAATAACATACATTTTAATTAAAATTAAACATTAAACTACTGGACCTTTACTCAAATAAACTGAACAATGCATTTGATTTTGCAGGTCAAAAGTGCAAAGACAATGCCTTAGTGGATCTGGTAAAGTCGCGTGGCAATCGTCGGGGTCTCTTAATTCTTTTAGTGCTAAAAGCGACGCAACAATTTTCCGGTCACATGGCCATCGTCGCCTACACCCAAGAAATCTTCAGTCACAGTGGGTCGTCTCTGCCGCCCCAAACGGCCGTGGTTCTCCTGGGTGTGGCGCAACTTGGCGCCGGGATCATCGCTGCCGGTCTCGTGGACAAAGTTGGTCGTCGAATTCTGATGCTGATTTCCGGTTCACTCGCCTCACTGGCGCTCGCCATGGTCGGCCTCTTCTTCTACCTAAAATACGAATTACATGGGAACGTCTCTTCCATCACTTGGTTGCCATTGGTTGGCATTATTTTATACGAAATCATGGTGGCGCTGGGAGTTGGCACACTGCCTTACGTTATTCTCGGCGAACTGTTTCCCACGAATGTCAAGGGTACGGCGGTGGCAATTGGCATCATCATTGGCGCAGCGTTTGCGTTTATCGTTGGACTCGGTTTCCAATTTCTCAATAATTTCGCTGGAACTCACACGACCTTCTGGTTTTTCGCCGCGAGTTGCGCCACTGGAACACTCTTCTTCTACTGGATCACACCTGAAACTAAAGGCAAAACTTTGGAAGAAATTCAGGATATTTTGAATTTTGACAAGAAAAGTACGACGACGAATCAAGTATGATGTGAATATTTAGTAGAATTTTAACAGAGATGGCCAAATGTAATTATTCAATCACGAAATGTGAAAAGTATAATAATATTTGAATCTTGTTCTAAGAAAATTGACGTCAGTTTAGAGGTTATATGAGTGTTTCTAAGAACAATGTTTCAGACAAAGGGAAACATTTATGTTTTTATATACGCCATGCCGACATCTATAGTTTCGCCACCTAGCGGTGCGTTTTGACATTACTACGGGGGCACTCAACGTGTTGTTTACATGTGATCTTATATAAATTATGAAAGTAATTGACTTTTAAAGTTCACAATTTTCAAAATTTTTACATTTTCAAATTTTAAAATTTTCAATTTTACATTTTCCAATTTCAAAATTTTCAAAATTTTCAAATTTTCAAATTTAAAAATTTTTTATATTTTTAAATTTTCAACATTTTCAAATTCTCAATTTTTCAAAATCACTTTTTCATACTTCGACACATTATAAAATAATGTATAAAGTAAAAGTAACCCCCGGTTATGTTATTCGAGCTCCTGCAGATGGTGTTTCAGTCACGCGTCAGAGATATCGGCATAGCGTATAATATAAACGAAGACAAGAAGGTGTCTACTGCGCATGCGCGTTCTTTTAACACCTAAAGTGTTAGTATTATAATTAATAAAATTAATATTATTATGCATTGCATAATCTTGCTTAGAGCAAGATTCAAGTGCAAATTCAATCAAATCAAATTATCGAATAGTTTAATAATTTCTCATCTTAGTTTTACGAAGTTTGAACATATAACTTAATTTTATACATCAAAGTAATGTTCATTGCATTTCAATTATTTTTCAAATACTTTTTCAATATATTCATTTAAAATTTAACAATTTAGTATTGCTATAAAACTTTAGTATTGAGTCTTGCCCATCTCTGGATTGTAATAAAAGAATTTCGAAAAAAAAATTTTTTTTTTGGAAAAATTTATTGTTTTAATAATTATAACAGGCAATGATTGCTTGATTGAGTTTACGTTGGATTTGTCAATTGCACTTTTGATTGAATTGACAATTTTTTATTTTCAAAAATGCATTATATTTTGTACAACTTTTTGTATAGAACATAAAATGCACTTCAAATTCTTGATCGATGTCTAAATAAGAAAATCTGTAAATGCTAAAAAAAAAAAAAAAAAAGTTTTTTGTACTTGGCCAGAGACACTACCGTGTCTCTTGATTCAGAAATAATGTTTACAGATTATATTTGATTATTAATTATAAAAATAATTTGAACTGTTAAAAATATTATAAATATATAATAATAATAATAATAATAATACAAACAATAAAAATCAAATTTTATGAAAAAAATACTTCTTACACTTTTACATAAAAAATATTACAAAACACATTAAAATAATGTAAACGTGTAAGTGTTCAATTGGCAGGCCTAGTTTACGTTTATCGACATTTGATTAAGGAATTTGTGGATGTAAAATAGTGCCAAGATCTTAGGATACAAATATCAATGAGACTCATTAAAGTACAAACAGTTATTTATTTTTTACTATGTTTCTTAACTATTATGATGTGATGTAATAAGATATCATAGAAATATGATTAACAAAGTGATTTTTCAATAGAAAAGGAAATTTATTAAATTTTATTTCAATAATAATAATAATTATTATTATAATAATAATATATAATAACATATTAATACTAAAAAATAATAATAAAATAATATATAAAAGCAAAAAAATAAATAAAAAAAATAAAAAAATAAAAAAGTATATATTTGAAAGAAAATTTGTGAATATTTTTGTGATATCTTTTTTGCCATATCTCTTTAAACAAGATATACTTAATTTCGGAAATACTTTTCGTGACTTCAATCAAATAAAAAATATATAAACAATTTAAAAATCCAGTCGATGAAAAAAAAGAACGCTTCTTCACAACGTTTGTTTGATCGATTCTCACGTGTGTTTAAAATTAAATATATACATAGTACATCCATTATTTATCAATCGAATTGTTTCTAATAGACAAACTGGAGAGAATCACTTGGAAATTGTCTTAATATTTTACTCAAAGACAAATAGAAATCTTCATCATCATGTATATATGATAATTTAAACTGTTATTGCATTGTGTAAACCATTATTTTTTTATTTGTTGTTTCAACAACTAAAAACAAAAAAATTATTATATATAATTAATTATATACAAATGTACAATATATATGTATATATATATTTTTTTTGTATAAAACAATTTTTTATGATACTGATTTTATAAATTAGTCAATACAAAATGCATTACTTTAAAGAACATTTTCACTTATCATCAATTTTTTTTTTTTTTTGTTAATCATTGATAATCAATAATTCAGTAATCGATTCATGGGAATGACGAGTGAATATATTTCTGTCTGCGTAAAAGCAATAATTCTCACGAATACAATTAGTCTGGATAAAAA
>JABFPJ010006736.1:0-10608 GCA_022817425.1 Gryon sp. ZL-2020
TGTCATATATTTATGGTACACCCTGTATATATATATGTATGTATGTATGTATGTGACGTTTTTAGCCAAATTAATCTGAACATTAATCCCGTCCATTAATCAACATTAAAGCAATATTAATTTAAGTTGAGTTTTATTTTTTTCCCTCTCTCTCTCTCTCTATCTCTTATCTCTCTTCCAGTGTCCAAAGCTCGTAACGTAATCAGGGTTTATTTTTGATAAAAAATCTAACAAACATTTTCATTAAAGTTAGTCCAATTTACTATGTATATTTGAGTGGGAAAATATTTCAGATAACAAACATGCACGCGCTGTATTGACCAAACTATTGGTCAACTTGTTGCGTCAAAATAATTATACATGACAAATTTTAACTGCGAATTACTCGTAGGTATTAATTAACCAACTGCTTCTTTTGGAGATTTTTTTTTCGAAATTTTCTTTGTTTTATTTTATACATCAATTTTTCCATTTTTATTATAAAAAACGTTTTTTAATTATTTTGTTTATTTTGAGAAATATAACAAAAGATTTTTATTTAATTTTATATTAGTAAATAAATTATAAATTTAATTTTATAAATAAATTTTAACTTTTTTTTTTAGCAAAAATTATTAAATTATTAATTATTAAAAATTTTAAATAAAAAAAATTTCAAACAATTGTTTCAAAATGAAAGTTTGAATCAGAAAAATCATATATTAAATATACAAAAAAATATAATTTTTTATATTTTCAACGACAAAATTGGCACATTCCACACATCATCAATGTAACTCATTAAAAATTGATTACATCGACAAAGCCTGAACTTTGCAATAATCCTTCTGACATTTAAATTTGTTCCTTTTCAAACGTCGTTGCATAAAATGAATTAATAATTTTAATTAATTGCAAGTTACGAAAACTTTTCTTTCGACCAGTTATAATTTTTATATATATCTGCGGAGATGTTAATTTAAAATGGAAAAAAGGAAGGAAAATAAAGCAGGAAAAAGCAATTCCGCTCGACCCAGAATTTTGCAAAGAGAATAAAAAAAGGAGTGCGATAAAAAGAACAACGAAACAACTAATTTCGTTGTTATCCACATTTACAATGTAATTTGTAACAAACCGAAGTGAAATAATCGACATGTTTGTGAGAATTTGTATTGTCGAAATAAGAAGTTGTAAGCCAAATTAAAATGATGAATTGCAATTGTAATAAATAATAACAATAATAATAATAATAGTAATTAGTAATAATAATAAAAATTTTAATTAGGAACAGAAATTTAAAAGTAAGTTTTATTAACTTTCGATATTAAAAATATTGTTTATGTATTAACATTAACATAACATTAACATAACATTAACATAACATTAACATAACATTAACATAACATTAACATAACATTAACATAACATTAACATAACATTAACATAACATTAACATAACATTAACATAACATTAACATAACATTAACATAACATTAACATAACATTAACATAACATTAACATAACATTAAGTTGACAAACAAATCGAAATCAGTAAATAAATTAAGATAAAATAAGTGTCGATTGAAAAATTGTTGTTAAGCTTTTGGTTGGTTGTGGATGGTTGTCGCGAGAGGCATCGGACTTATCGAAAATAGCGCAAGCTTGTGTGGGTATGCGTATATCTCTAACATCGCATTGGATTGTGTTTATGTTTAGTTCGAACTTGATCTTTATTTTAGTGTGCCATCAATTTGTTTGTTATCACTGAATCGATTTTATTGTTTCCCTACATCAAAATACAAAAGAAATACAAGAAACAAAACAATGTAAACAATGTTAAATGTAAACAATCTCTGTTTTAAATTAAACAAAAATATTTTCAATTTTTTATATATTTTTTCATTTTCATAATTCTTGCATTGAAAAATGTAAAATATTTTCTTTATGATTTTTTTACATCATTTTCCAATTATTGGCTTCTTATATTATATCATATAAGATCTTAAACCCTTTTTTTTTCGTGATATTCAACTTTCGACTTTATGTTTGCAAAAGCGACGGATTTCTCTCACAAGATTTCACACAGATTATTTAAAGGCTTATTTAAAGGCTGAATTTGGTGGAATTTGTTTTTGCGACGGAAATGTTGTTTGCAGAATATGAAATTTTGAAAAATGGCTTATAGAATGTTTCGATATGAAATATGATGTGATGATGCAAAATTAAAACAAAGTGTGTCCTACGGCGTTGTTTGCCAATGTCAAGTCGGTTATGCAAACGTGCGTTTATTGCAACGTGTAACGTTATATGAAATTTTGCAAAATCGATAACGTCAAATATGCTCTTAACTATTCCTGTCAAATTTCTCAAATTTCAGTTTTTTAAATATTTTTATAAATATTGTTTTAATATTTAATTTTAAAAAATATTTTTAAAAATATTTTTTTTATATTTAATTAAAAAGAAATCAGAAATAATTGCATCAGAATTAAATATATTTTTTTTGCTTTTTCGTTTTTACTATTTTTTTTTAATTAAATTGGAAAAAAATAAAAATTTAGGAAAAGGTAAAATTGTGGAAAAAAGATCTAAAGAAAAAACCAAGTTACAATGTGCCTTTTTTTTATATCGTTATGATATTTTTATGCGCGAAAAGAATACGTGGGTGGCGAGAAGTGAAATAAAAGAATTAAGTTGAGATTATGTTTTGATGATTTCAGTCAAATTCAGTCAAATCAGTTTATTTTAGAAATGAAAATCATAGAATTGAGTATGAATGTATTAATTATTTAATAATTTAATTTAATTTATTTAACAATTGTAATAATTAATACAATTTTATTTTTATAATTTTCTCTTAAAATGCAACGTTTTGAAATTGAATTTCAAATTTCCCGCCAAAAAGCGAAATAGCAATTTTGAATTTCCCGCCAAAATGAAAAGTAGCAATTTTGAAATTCCCACTAACAGAGATGCAAATTAATATTTTGGCAATCGAATTCATTTTCGAATTCAATGAATTTTAAATTCCCCGCCAAAAAGGCAAAATAACAATTTTCAATTTCCCGCCAAAATGAAAAATAGTAATTCTGAATTTTCGACTAACAAAGATGCAAATTACCATTTTGGCGATATGCAAAACATAATTAAAAATGTTCAATGAATAGTTAATTAAAAATTAACTATTGACTCCCCACTCCATCCGCATGACGTAATTGCGCGCCAAATTCAAATTTTTATTGAATTTTATAAAGAAACTCCAATAAATAAATTATTTTAGTAATATTTTACTTTTCAAAAATTAGAATCAAAATACTTCAATGAATATTTAACGATAATATTTTATTAATTATTAAAAAAACGAAAGTTATTAATCAAGACTGTTAATTATGCAAAGCAAATTGGAGCACTACGTTGTACTCGCGGAAACGAAAATAAATCGAATTGATATTTTTAGCGAGTTAACGATCGTGACACTTTATCTGCTAATTCATTGTCATGATTCCACAGGCGTCTATTTATTGCGTACTCTCAAGGAAGTGGCTTAATATAAAATTATTGCGAATGTTTTTGTGTACCAAAGTCTCTGGAATGTAACTCGCATTGTTCCCAAGTACATATGTGCACACATATGTATACATATATATAGGGAAAGTCAAAAAAGTTCGCATCGTAAATAATCGTTCGTATTGTCAGAATTGACGTATATATGACGTTGAATTACACGTGCGAGTCGTAATTGTTAGTTACGATGTGTAAACGTGTCGAATACAATTGCTTTGGCGGCAAATTTGATATGAAAAATTGTAATTTTATGTTTTTCGTAGAAAATTCAAACTTTTTTGATTTGGTGGAAAATTTGATAATTAAAAATTGAAATTTTATATTTTGGCGGGAAATCAGAAAATTAAAAAGTGTACTTTTATTTTTGGCGGGAAATTAGAAAATTAAAAAGTGTAATTTTATTTTTAGCGGGAAATTAAAACATTCAAAATTGTAATTTTACTTTTTGGCGGGAAATTCGAAAATTGAAAATTATAATTTTATTTTTAGCGGGAAATTAAAACATTCAACATTGTAATTTTACTTTTTGGCGGGAAATTTGAAAAGTAAAAATTGTAATTTTTCTTTTGGCGGGAAATTAAAAAATTCAAAATAGTAATTTCATTTTTGGCGGGAAATTAGAAAATAAAAAAGTATAATTTTATTTTTAGCGGGAAATTAAAACATTCAAAATTGTAATTTTACTTTTTGGCGGGAAATTCGAAAATTCAAAATTGTAATTTTTCTTTTGGCGGGAAATTAAAAAATTCAAAATAGTAATTTCATTTTTGGCGGGAAATTAGAAAATAGAAAATTATAATTTTATTTTTAGCGGGAAATTAAAACATTCAAAATTGTAATTTTATATAATCGCGGGAAATTTGATTATTTCACAGGAAAGTAAGAATTCGAAATTCCTACTTTCTTCTTTTTCTAGTAAATTTAAAATTACAATTTGTAATCCCTTAATTTATTTCATAACCTAAAATTGAACATTTTAAAAATTAATTGTTAAAAATTATTTAAACTATGTTAAAACATTGATAAATTGCACAAAATCACGTATTTAATCACAAATTATAATTTCATTTTCACCAAATAATTAATCCACCTTCTTAACATTTTTCAATCAAATCTATTTTATCTGCGAAAGAAGCTAAGAAAAGATTAGAAATCATCCAAAGAGATCATTTATTTTGATTACTATTAGTAATATTGACGTCTGACAAATTTTGACGCGTAAACAGAGTTACGTTCGCCGACGTATGGAACATGAAAAATCGTTTATATATACGTAAGTAGGATCACTTGACCTAGAATTTTCGCATAGATACACTTGGAAAGTATCTAGTAATAGAAACTGACAATCTTGTGCTTGGAAGAAGATTTTTATTATTTTTTTTTTTTTTTTGAAAAATAAAAATCTAATAGAATTACGTCATTCAGTTTTTTCCCTATTTTTGAATGATTGAAAATGTAAGAAAAAAGTTTTTTAATATAAAAAATAATTAAATTTGCATTTAATAAAAAAAACATTAAATAAAAAAGTTTCGGGTAAAAGTTTTGGTATATGAGTTTTTAAGCGAACGATAGTATATTGGAACACCTTTAAGTCCTTTGAGACATCGTTTAACGTAATACGAGTTTAGCTTAAACGTACGTTAACATACATTTTGATCCGAAGCATTTTAAGTGGAAAATATGTTACTGATTTACATATAAAGCTAGTTTAGATTGATACGTCGTTCTCGTCACAACTTTGAACATTATAGCAATCATTTATATTCACGATGGATCTTCTTTTTTAAAATTTTCGATTTTTTACATTTTTAATTTTTTTTTACATTTTTTTAACGTTTTTTACATTTTAAATTTTATTATTTTTTTACAATTTTTACATTTTTAATTTTTTTTTACATTATTTAACGTTTTTTACATTTTTAATTTTTTTACATTTTTTACATTTTTAATTTTTTTACATTTTTTACATTTTTAATTTTTTTACAATTTTTCACATGTTCTACAGTTTTAATTTTTATTTAATATTATATATTTTAAAAAATTTAAGAAATTTAAGAAAAATATTCTAATTTTTATTGTTCTAATGTCCAGCTATTTTTTTTCTGTTTTTTTTTGTTTTTTGTTTTTGACCTAAGTGAAAAATTGAACTAAAGTTCAAGGTTGATTATTAAGAATTGAACTGTAAATGTCATCACATGTAGAGCAAAGAGTTGCATGACAGAGAGACATAATTCGAATCGGAGCCGTGTTCCGGAAAAGCAATTGAAGCCTAATAAGTGGTTACCGATAAAATTCCTCCACTTCAATTTACGCCGAGTCCTATTTTCCGCGCGTCCAACTTTATCCTTCAAAACGAAGGTTGTCCATATTTTTCTTTCTTCTTCTTTTTACAGATTTGTTTCATGTATAATAATTTTTAAATAATACATTTTGTAATTTGAAATCTTGAAATTGTTATCAATCCATTTAAATTTTCCGCGATAATATGAAACTGCAATTTTTAATGTTTGAACTTCGCACTAAAATATGAAATTATTTTTTTTTTAATTTCCCGCCAAAAATAAAATTACTATTTTGATTTTTTTAATTTCTCGCCGAAAATTAAAATTACAATTTTGATTTTTGGATTTCCCGCCAAAAATGAAATTACTGTTTTGAATTTTGTAATATCCCGCCAAAAATTAAAATTAGAATTTTGAATTTTCGAATTTGCCGCCAAAAAATTACACTTTTTTAATTTTCTATTTTTTTTTTTTAAATTTTAAATTTCCCGCCAAAATGTAACATTACAACGTTGAATTATAGAATTTTCCACCAATACGCAAAATTGAAATTTCAAATTTTGATTTTTTCGCAAAAGCGAGGATATTTTATTATTTTTCGAATTTGGCGCCAAAATACAAAACTACAATTTTTTAATTTCCCGCCAATACGTACAATTCTCAAAATATTAAATTTTAAAATTCTTCAAAATATATTATTATTTTCCAACTATGTCATATTTTTGTAATTTAATTAATTTATTATTCAAATTTTTGTAAGAAAAAAAAGTAATTTATCGATGCAAAATATTTCCTTTTCCAATTTCGTCTATCTTTATCATCGAAAAATATAGTGAAAGCTATGTATGTTAAAAAAAGGCAAAATGGGATATAAAAAAATTCATTTGGTATGATTCCAAGGGTATATATGATCAATCAATCACATTGCTTTTTCTTTAACTTTCTTTCTCGAGCAACGAGGAATTCAATTTTTTGGCATTTGCAATTGCAAAAAGAATGCATCCTCAACTTTTTCCAAAGTAGAACGCAAAATTCGCAAAGGTATACCTAACCTTAAAATAAGTAGGTCACTTTTTTTTATGAATAACTTTCGTTGAATTTAATCGCGGTGAACCGTTGTAGTCGAACTTTAACAATACAAACCCGGGCAAATTAAATCGCAACAATCTGCAATTTCAAGTCGACAACGAAATTATACACGTGTTTGTACGGCTTGAAAATTAAATTATCGGTTTGCGGTTTAATGATAAATATATTTTTTTTTGTCAAATCGAGGCTTGAGTTCAAATTTTTCTTTGTTTTTTTTTTTTAATTATTTTTCAAAATGTTTTCAAAATTTTTTAATTTTTTATTTAATTTTTTTTTTAATTTTAAAAACATTTTTTTTTAATATTTAAAAAAAATTTATAAAAAAATTTTTTTTATTTTAAAATTTTTTTTTTTTTTTAAAATATCTTTTTTTTTAATTCAAAAAACTTTTTTTATAATTTTAAAATATTTTTTTTAATTTTAACAACTTTTTTTTTAATTTTCAAAATGTATAAAAAATTTTTTTAGAATTTAAAATTTATTTATTGTTTTTTTTTTTTTTTTTGGAAAAAAGTTGTTATAAATTTTTGATAAAATAAAACATGTAAAGTTATGGGTAAGGCAATATTGGAATCGATGCAATTTTGACGGAGTTTCGTTTGTTTTTCAATTTTACTTTGCAGCAGTATTTTGTCGCAGTTTTTGGAACAAAGTTAAACGAAAAAACAAGCAGCAGAGAGAAATGAAAAAAGGCTCCAACTGTCGCGAAGTTTAATATTTATTCCGCTGTTTCGATTTGCATGTAAAGATTTGTTTTCCTTAGATACAGATTTTGATCAAATCGAAATATTTATAGACTTATAGAATGTTTTTGTTTTTATCTCAGCGCGTTTACTTGAAACATTGTCAAAAACAAATCAATTTATATTTTAATCAAAACTTAAAAAAAAAAAAAAAACAAAATAATTAAAAAATGTTTGATTAAATTAATTGAAAACATTTTCATTGTTTTTGCATTTTTCATTTCTTTTATGTTTTAAATTTTATTTTGCTAATTTATTTTTTAGTTAATTTTTTTATTTATTAATAATAAAAATTAAATGTTTAAGTTGATTTTAATTTTTTATTTAAAAAAGTGGAAAATTATTCGCATTTTTGGATAGAAAAGTCATTTGTCGCGATTTATTTGGATGAGTATAAAAAAAGCAAAAATGATGTTTTATTGAAATTACAAATAGGATGCAACGAATGCATAACCGCAAATAGAATGGAGCTATTGCAGCATACGTACAAAATTACGAACACATTGTTATTCAGTGTGATTCACCACTTTTGACTGCTGTTTATTTTGATATCGTCGCAATGCTTCGAAACGTCTATCGCCTATAAATGCAACTTATTAATTAACATTCATTACAAAATCCTCCTCTTTTTTCTCGCAAATAATTTGTTCTTATTCAAATTTTTTTTGTTAAAAGTGCAAAAATATAATTTTTTAGTTACATATAAACAAAATTGATTATTTGAAGAAATTGGAATATTTGAAATAACATGTTTTTTATATTGTATATTTTTTCAAATTATTACTTTTTTATGAAATATGCAATGAATTTGTCAATTTGTCAATAAAATAAAATAAATTTTTTTTTAAATTAGATTGATTTGTTGAAACAAAAAATGTTTTAACATTTGTTTGAAAAAGAGTTTTCCATACATTTTTTATTATTCTATGTAACTTTGACTTTGTAATTAGTTTGTGAATTTTCCATGATTTTTGCCTTTTTCACGATATTTCAATTATTGCAGGAATTTTCGACTTTTTAAACGAAATTTCAACCTTTGGACAAATTTCTCATTTTTAACCAATTTTCTACTTTTTGCGAAATTTCTAATTTTCCATGAACAGAATTTTTTACGCATTTTTATTTTTTGATAAACTTCTGACTCTTTATTTCAATGTCTAAAAAACTTGTTCAAATACATTTTTGTTTTTCTTTCCAAGAAACATTTCATATATTTCATATATATATTTGTTCTATTTTTTCAAAACATAAAAACTTCTCTCTAAATTTGAAAAAGTGAAAATTCACTTGTTTTGGGTGCATATTCACTTTTTTGAAAAGTTATAGTTCTTGTTCACTGAAAAAGTGAATATTAACTTATTGAAAGAGTGACAAATTATTTATTATTAAAATAATGTTCTTTTATTATATTATTCATATATTATAATTACATTTTTTTTCTACTTTCTTTCATATTATATAATTAAAATCTTAGTGAAAAAATTCTATTTCTCCGAGAATCGAACTCAGGTCTCCAAGGTGATAGGCCGATGTCTTCTCACTTATGAAAAAGTAAAATTTTTTACTTTTTTGGAAGTGAAAAATTTTTTCACCTATGAATAAGTGCAAATTTTTACTTTTTTGAAGTGAAAAAATGTTTCACTCTGCAAATAAGTGAAATTTTCACTCATTCAAATTTAGAGAGTTCAATTAAAATAAACTTGTTTAAAAAATGATTAAACCAGTTTTAAATTTCGCGCTAATTGAGTTAAGAATACATAACCACACATGCGCAGCTGTATCACGCGCATTGAACAGTTATATATAAAAAATATAAACAATTATTTATAAAATATTAATATTTACAATATATTGTCTTTTACATTTCTAATAAATCACGTTTATTATTTATGTTTGTCGTTTATAATTTGTTGTATTTGTTTTTAAGGTTATGTTTTTGTCATATCATATTTATTTATACTCTTTAGGTTAGGAAAATTATCATCTGAAATTTACCTATTCATGTTGCGGTTATATATATATATATATTTTAAATCCAATATTTTGTGATTATATAATTTGTTAAATTTCAAATGTATATCACAAAATTTGAATTTTAATATCACTGTTAATATATATAATATCTTTTATTTTGATTTTAATTAACTTGAAGTTGCTCATAGATTGTATGAACTTTCATATATTAGTTTTTTTGGCGCGAAAATCATATATTATTTGAATCAAAGATTATATTTAGGATACCACAAATAAACACACATAAAATTATAAGAGGAAAAACTTAATTAATAAGCTATTTTCTTATGTTTATTTGTCTTTGTTTACATTCTTTTATATGTAAACATAAGTAATTCTCTTTGTCTGTCACATTGTTTTCAAAGATTTGAAAATATCCCAATTAAAAGATCCAAACAATTCCAAATAAATGTTTCAAATTTCCTAATACACACATTTCAAAATTTGCATATATATATATCTAACTAACATATATAAAAATGAATTTATGTTTGTTTGTTTGTATGTTTAAATAGGGGGTCGTCATTGGGGGAGGAGATTTTTGTCGTCAGCCGGCTTCGCTCTGGTCAAATGTACAGTAATAACATTTCATATATATTCCATATATGGTTCATATATGGTTCATATATAGTTCCATATATAATCCATATATAGTTCATATATGCGGTCCATATATAGTCCATATATAGTTCATATATATTCCATATATAGTCCGTATATAGTCCATATGTGGTCCATATATGGTCCATATGTATTTCACGTATAGTCCATACATAGACCATATATGGTCCATATATAGTCCATATATAGTCCATATATAGTCCATATATATTCCATATATAGTCCGTATATAATGCATATGTGGTCCAAATATGGTCCATATGTATTTCACGTATAGTCCATACATAGACCATATATAGTTCATATATAGTTCCAT
>JABFPJ010006737.1:0-10605 GCA_022817425.1 Gryon sp. ZL-2020
CTCCGCGAGCCGTGGCGCCTTGCCCTTTGCCGTGCGCCCGCAGAGGGCCTTCCAACGTTGTCGTGCCCCGATGTGTGTGCGTAAATTAATCCGTCATTCAAGCCTTGCCAAATTGTGCCTGCCACCCCCGCACATTGCCAACTGCTAGCCAGCAGCCAGCCAGCAGCCAGCCAGCCATAAGCCAGCCAAAGCCAAAGTCAGCCAGCCCAGCAGCTCCGTCATTTCTTTTTATATTTAATTTGACGTGAGTTGTTATTTTTTTATATTTTATTTTTCCGTTGTTGATACGGCGAAATCTTTGCCTGATCGCTCGCTCGGCGATCCTGTATTTTTTTGTCTTTGTATTTTGCGTTTTAAAATTGTTTAAAGCCCGCGGAATTCTGCGCGGTGGAACACAGTCCACCGCGTGACAAATAATAAATAAATTGCTTTATTGATAATAATTAATACAAAATTTGGGATTAACTTAATAAATAAATAAAAAAACCAACATAAATACAAAAAGATTTATTGTAACAATTCAAACAAAAGTTTTTGAATAAATATTGGAGTGATGACATTCAACATAAAGTGCGTCAAAATATTGAATTCGGATACTACCGAGCAGATCCGAAATCGAGTAGGGTAGACGACGCAATCTCCTTGTTCAACAACGCTTAACATCTGACGGTCCACTATAATAGACCAAGAAATGATTATATGTCTGGGAAGACAATTTTCCCCAGAAATTAAAGCAGCGGTATTATGTAGAGGAATAAAGGATCAAAATGACTTCCTGGAACTATTGGAGTCATTCAATCAGGAAAACGATCTGAATGGTCGATATGAAACACGGAGGGAAAACCGACAGGTTGAGAAGACCAAGGAATATCGAAGAGAAACACAAAAATCCGAACAGAAGGAATACAAAGAACCCTTTAACCAATGCAACCCAATAAAAATGGAAGGTTCGGAGAAAAAATTTAAGAGTAAACAAGCATGGACAAAACGGAGTGTGAATCAGCCACGAAGAAATAATTATTTTCCTTGAAATGATCGTAAAGATTACCCGCAGAAAGGGAATTATTAAAAGAATAAATGGGATGTAAACAAACCCAAAGCAGCACAAATAACCGAGAAGCCGGAAAACTAAATAGGCCTGTGTTAGACAGAAAAAACACTAACACAGGAAAGGCCTTGGAAAAAGAAAGTCAAAATATGCATAAATCACCATATGATGTCATTAAATTAGAAGGAGCCAATATGCGAGCATTACTGGATACTGGAAGTGAAATCACATGTCTATCAGAGGAATTCTATGAAGGAAACAAACAAAAATTCCAAGGATGTCCCACATTTCCAGTAACCGTGTTAACAGTAACAGGCGCCGCAGGTGTTAGGACTGTGAGAATCAAGCGTCAAGTACTAATTCAAGTGTTGCTGGAAGTCGTAACATATGATCGAATCTTCTTCATTTTACCACATTTAGATTGTAATTGCATCTTAGGAATCGATTTTATGAAGAGATTAAAAGTGAAAATTGATTTTGAAAATCACACTACAAATGCAAAATCACCCGAGTTTGTATTGAAACATGTGGAATTAAAGGCGGAAAAGCAAATCTCATGCAATAATGAAGAAGTCTTGGAAGAGCTTCAGATCACGAAGGAAGAAATAAAAGGAAAGATTGACTCCGTTCAAAATATTAGTCGAGAAGAAAAACAGAAATTCGAGGATTCAATTCTAAAGTATTCAGGAAAGCCCCAGGATGAATTCCGACCTACCAACATCATTTAAAATTAAGAAAGGATAAACAATACTTTGCGCGTAGTTATCCCGTACCAATAAACATGAGGGAAAAGGTAGAGGAAGAAATTAAAAGGATGCTGAAATTGGATATTATGCAGCGATCCAATAGTAGATATATAAATCCTCTTCGGCCTGTGATTATAAAAAATGGTGACGTAAGGTTGTGTTTGGATGTGCGACTATTGAATGAAATTTTGGAAGATGATCATGAACGTATGGAACCAATTGACGTACTTTTTCAAAAATTTTTTGGAATTAAATGTATGACTAGCTTAGATATGGTCAGTAGTTTCTGGCAAATCCCCTTACATCCAGATTCTTATCAATACACGGCATTTTTACATCAGGAAAGATGCTATGA
Organism: Gryon sp. ZL-2020; assembly: GCA_022817425.1. NCBI lineage: Eukaryota > Metazoa > Arthropoda > Insecta > Hymenoptera > Scelionidae > Gryon > Gryon sp. ZL-2020. The sequence continues at coordinate 2,150 of JABFPJ010006737.1, forward strand.
GTCCAAGATTGTGCTTTTTGGTTTAAAAACCAGCACAGCAGCATTAGTTCGAGCATTTGAACCAGTGCTCAGAGGGATCGAGGATCGGACAATTTAATTCGTGGACGATGTATTCCAGATTTCAAAAACATTTGAAAGACCTTGAAGAAACTTTAAAAAGATATCGCGATTATAATTTAACGCTTAATTCTAAAAAATCAAATTTCTTTAGAGAAAGGATAAAATTTCTGGGCTACATACTAATCGCAAAAGGAATTGAACCCGATCCAGACATAATCAAGGCAATCAAAGAATTTCCTCTTCTGAAAAACGTAAGACAAGTACGCGGATTTCTTGGATTAATAAACTTTTATGCTAAATTTACGAACGAACATTCTCATGGAGTCATGCCGATCTGGAGCTCCTACGCAAAGGAGTCAAATTCGAATGGACGCCAGAAAGATTATCCGCGTTTCAAAGGACGAAAGATCTATTTATCCAAGAAGTTGTCCTAAACTATCCTGACCCCTCCAAAGCATATAATTTGAACACGGACGCCAGTGATCACGCTTTAGGTGCTGTATTTGTGTGGTTATCAAAGAAATTGCGAACATTCCTATACGGAAAAAAATTAAAATAAGCACCGATCACAAGGCGTTAACATTTCTTAAAACTTATAGATTAATGCATGACAGACTATCGCGCTGGATCCTCGATATTCAAGACTATGGTCTTAAAGTGGTATTTCACGAAGGCCAAAATAACGTTGTGGCAGATGTCTTGAGTCGACAGTCTCCAAATAACGACAATATCTAGCCCAAGTGCATTAGGCGAGAAAAGGCGCACCAATCAGAAGGACTTGGACGTTGGAAACGTCCTTAATCCTTCCGATTCGTTCCTAGAAATGGGAGAAGAACTTAACCTGACAAAACAATAACACAGACTGTGGCATGATGATCAGCCAGTATGGGCGATACTTCTTCGCGGACGTTCCTAAAATTTTCATGAGAGAGAGAGAGCACCAATAATAAAAATGAGGATCGCTGAAAAACTGCTACTTAGCGCTCTCAAATACTACGAACTCGAATTTTCTTTCTTATTCTTTCTTCTTTTCTAATCTTTTCTATTGTATTTTCTATCTGTAAATCATCGTAGGATTAAGTTACTTCTTAGGTTAATTCATTTAGGTTAGGTTACTTCGTTCATTCATTTAATTCTACTGATATTCTTTTGTAAAAAAATATATATATTTTGTTTTAGGAGTCTAAGTCCGCTCAAAACAGCTTTAAGTTCACATTTATTTTTCTCTTTTAGTAAAGTGCGTTTGAACTTACTTAGTTAATCTCTATGATTATTGTTCCGACAGGCTGAAAAAGCTTGCACAATAAAGTCTTGTTTCTTTTCTTTACATCGGAAAAATTAGTAATTATTTCAAATTCCTCCAGATTCAGTGAATGAAGCAAGACTTTGTTGCATCCAAAGGTCTAACTTCATTCAGGGGGCGATGTAACCGTTTAAATAATGCGGCAACATAAAGTTAGTAGACGGTAAAACGGTACAGTCGAAGTTACCGAATATTTGAGTGAATGACCCTTCAAGATCATTGAAGGATCATTCAATCAAATCGATATCAACGATGACCAATCGTAACGCGAGAAATGTGGAAGCTTCGTGGCACGGAAAAAGTCAATTCGTCCAAATTGGACTAATAAAAAAAAGTCCACCAATCAAAGGGCGCGGCGCGCAATTTAAATGTCCGCGAAGAAAAAGAAAGTAAAAAAAAAATGTAAAACATAACCTTTGTCGTTCTACAGCTAAGTCACTGTCAATTATCTATTATTTTGAATAAAAGGTAATTGATAATACAGAAAAATAAGAGAATAAATGAAAATGATAATATAAATTACATTTAATAATTTTATATTATTATCAAGTTAAATAAATGGAATATAAAACAAAAATAATAAATAAAAATAAATAAATTGCTTTATTGATAATAATTAATACAAAATTTGGGATTAACTTGATGAATAAATAAAAAACAATCATAAATAAAGAAGAAACTAAATTATCTTTTAATAAATACATAAATAAAAGATATAAATAAATTTATTTGAGAAGAAAAATCATTTGTTATTCAAGAAAAGAATAACAAATGATCACAAACCAAAGCAAATAGAATAATAAATAATCAACAATAAAGTTAAACTAAAGAATTTAATTTCTTATTTAATTAATTATTAGTAAAAATATAAAATTTAGTAACTGAAGAATAAAATCAATAAAAATAACCTAAAAATCAATAATTACGACAAAATAAGTAAGTATGAACAAAAGTCACCTCTCCAGGTAACTTTTTATTATATTATTTATTTAAGTAATTCTAATTTCAAAATTAGTATTTTCGAAAATAGAACTTTCAGGAACATCTGACCCAAAACAAAAAAGCACTTAACGAGCTTTATTAGTAAACAAAACTTTTGGACTAATAAAGGGAGCATTTTCGCAAGCATCGATACCAGTTCTTTGGCGATTCAGGCTAAGGTAAGAGTCTGAAGTGGCAAGGGGCTTGGGGGACACATAGGGCATCGGATGTGCATGAGTCCAAAACGGCTCACAATCATCTAGAATCCGCAACGTCCGAAACGACGTTCACCAAAACAACGGCGTTAAGGTGCGTTCACACGTGTTGCTAACGGATGACGCCTATAAGGAGCATGGGCAGGTCTGAGACGGCTGCACTATGTGCCTTAAAGACGACATCCTAGACCGGCTCGTGGTGATGCCACGGGACGATCCCCTCTATTAACCTTCTCTTTGCTCGTAAAAAAACCCAAGCTCCTGTCGTGGCGCGAAAATTCGAAAGTTTAAATTCGCGAATGATTTTTGAAGTTGTTTGAAATTCGAAATGAATTGCCGTTTTCAAGTCACACGACTGCGAAATCGACAATTCATTTCGTGCGCATGCTCACACGCACACATGCGACCATTTCACGCACGAGCCCTACTCCGCGTCCCCCCGAAAAATTCGTGAGCCTTGTGCCACAGAAATGTGCCACGCTTCGGCACTTTCATGCAAGCCAGCAAGCAAGACTATCCGCCTTTTCCCGAACACCTCTAAGCATACGAGCTTCTCGTTGCTTTTAGGTTTCCATCGCTTGGTAAAACCAGCAACCGGATCCCTCCTCTCACCGTTCGCGGAGAGGAGAACTCTCGTATAATTTTTCTTAAATTAATGTTTATTTATTAAATCTAAAATTATCTTTGCGCTAAAATTATCTTTCCGGTATAATTTACTTTTGATGTTAAAGCATCCTATTGTTTATGCAATTTCGATTGTTATAACTTCTGTCGAATTTTTTCTAAAAGTTTTTAAGTAAAATTCAATTCAATCTTGAATTTTATTCCGAAATCACGCTAAAATTCAAAATAAAAGTATTTCGTATTTAATATTGGCAACTTCTTATCTTATCAAGACAGCCGCTTTCACTTTTCATTCTAATACAATATTTTAATTTACGAAATTAATTTCATTCACGATTTATTCCAAATTATTTTCATGATTATTTTCAACAACTTTTCTTACATTTTTCTACATAATTTTCATTCATTATTTTCATAAAATTATTTATGTTTATTCGTTCACTCATTTATATCTCTCATTTATATCTCTCATTTATATCACTCATATTTAATTATAAGTATGTATTGCTGTCTTTGTCCAACTACAAGGGATACCGGAGGAGAAACAAGGATAGAAGTTTTCATTCGCTTTTCCGCTTGCAATTACTCAAGACTCTGAACTTTTGCTTTTATCATTTTTTTTTTGGTTTATTTACAACATTATAAAGGCCAATTAATCGTTTCTTATAAAATTAATTAAATAAAAATTTCCACGCATTGAATTAAAATCAGTCGCTATACACATTATTTTTCATGCGTATTATCAACACAAAATAAAATCGATATCTTTTAGCGTTTATTTACATGCAAATATCAACCTGTAGTATCTTTCATTTCTGGCAATGTTTTGTGCATTTTCGGCATCAATTTTAAAACTTAATTCTTACAACAAAAATCTTTCAATATAATTGTTATGATCTAGTTTTTCACCACTTTTACTTATTATCGCTGCACCGCTTTTGCTTATTATCGCCGCACCACTTTTGCTTATTATCGCCGCATCGCTTAGTTGATGAATTATTTCACCGCTTTGTTAATTATCACCGCACCGCTTTTTTGTTTATAGGTTATAGTTCATCGCATCGCTTTTGTTTATAATCTTACTCCGCTCATACTTATATCATACATACTTGCCGCTCATACTCATGATCTTACACCGCTTACACTTATGATCTTACACCGCTCATACTTATGAACTTTACGCCGCTTTTTGTAATCTTCACATTGCTTATTTATAAACTTCAAAATACTTTTGCTTTGATCTTTACTTTATTTATTTATGTTAATTACACCGCTTTCTTTACGAAGTTTACACATCTCTAGTTTATAAGTTTTACAACGCATTACTTACGAAAATTTACTGTTCTTATTTGCGCACCACCGCATTTGTTTATAATCTTTACAACGCCTTTATTTACATCTTTTACATTAATTTTGTTCAAATTTATCTTTCGCAACTGATTTAATCATACGTTTTGTTCATAATCTCTACGCTTCAATTTTGCTTTTCAGTTACACAGCGTTTATTTACAGTATAAATTAAGACATTTATTTTCTTTTGCGACCATAAACATTTTTGATTTGTAAACTGATTTTAATCAATCCGTAAAGTATTCTTGCTTTATTTTTATATTCTTTCGTTGAACCTTTTGCAGTTTGTATCGCCGCTATTTCGCGCGCTGCTCCGTCGCGACGGCACGAGGATCTCGTTCGCCGCGCTGGCTCAGCTCTCTGTTTTTTTGTTCTTTGCTTAAATAAATAGTTTATTTACTCTTAATTTTTGGTTTCTTTATTTCGCTTACCAAACCTGCCCAATTACTCAATCCCGACACAAAACCTTTAAGTAAAATAAGTCACAACTACGAGGAGGGTTAGTGGAATAACCGGCAATCGAATAAATATTGTTTATTATCGTTTCCAATTTTAAACAGAAGTTCTAAAATTAAATTCATTTGTTTCTTTTTTTATTGCTTCACTTAATCGGCCACGGGTCTTCTTTATTTTTGATTAAACATTTAATTTACTACCGATAAAAATCAAGCGCGTTCAACTGTCCAGTAAGAACAATTGTTTTGAAAATTAGCGAGTTTAAATTGGACTCAATTCGTTTAATTTATAACTTAATACAAAAAGAGATAGTTAGGATGTCCGGTGGTAAATACCTTCCCCTAACCGGACAGAGTATAGAGAAAATTTCAGGAAAGGAGATTTCAGTTCATCTACAAATGAACATTGATTTTGCTAAAAGGAGAGTGCCATACTATTCGTGGTGGAGTTTCTCGAGCACTGTCACTTGCCGGTATCTGCACGCAAGTTGAACTTCTAAGTTGCGCAACTTAGATGCGCGCGGCGATATTGGCTGTGGATAGAGGGAGAGCGCTCTCGCTGAACGAGACCTCCCCTCTTCTTCTACTTTCGTCGCTAAGGCTTGAGGCGCGAGCGTAATATGGAGTAAAATAAAAGAAATAAAATTAATATGAACTTATATTCAACTTTTTTCATACAAAAAATAAAAGAAAATATAAATTATCATCCATGGAATTGCCAAAAAAAAAGCCGCCCACCTTAAGCAATAAAAATAATTGCGATTCAAAGATCGGGTTCCATTTTTGCTCAAGATGCTCAAGTTATCAATAACGAACTAATAGGTTTTGTTGACATTTGTCCTTTATATAGAGTGGACAGCAGTACTTTAACGTGCTCGCAAATATTATTAAATAAAGTTCACAACAACAGAGTTAAATGACCTCAAGTTAAAAGACGCTTTTTGATTAATAGAATTAATTTTTTATACTTTTTAACATATCAACATTTAAATACTTTCAATTTTGAATTGCAATGATTTGTGAATTAAATAAAGAAATTCCTCTAATTTAATTCGCAATTAAAATTATTTTGAAATAATTTTCAGATTAATAACTATATCAAATAAATGAAGACTCATTCACAATTCAATAATAATAATAAATTAAGTAATAAATATTAAGAGACGACGCATCTAAAATTAGCTTTTTATGCGGACAATAAATGAAAAATTTGAATGAAGTTACGTTTTAAAGTTGTTTTTAACGTTTTGAGTATTGCTACTCGTGAAACGTCATTAACAATTAATTGAATTACTTTAGCAATTGTCCATCAAAGGGGGTTGAGTGGATCACGTATTAAAACAATATGTCCGACTTTTAATAAGTTTAATTTTTCTCTCTATTTTGGGCGAGATTGGAGAGAGCACAGATACTCATTTGACCACTTTTTCCAAAATTTATCGACAACGTTATGAACTTTTGGCCATCAAGTTAAATACTTCTCAATTACATCTGAAATATCGTCTTCAGGGGGAGCAGTTAGAGAAGTACCGATTAAAAAATGAACGGGTGTTAAAATTTAAAAATCATCAGGTACATCATGAAGCTTTATAATTGGCCGCGAATTAAGGCAGGCTTTAATTTTGCATAAAAGCGTTATTAATTCTTCCGAAATGCGAACGAAATTGCCGATCATACGTTTGATATAAAATTTCATACATCCCACTCCTGTTTCCCACAAACCACCTTGGTGGGGAAAAGCAGGAGCGATGAAACGCCATTCAATTTTTTCACTTGCCAACGAATTCAAAAATTCCTCATTGCACGTGGATTTCAGCGTTTGCGCCGATAAAACAGCGACCGTTATCGCTGTACTTTATGCGCGACTTGCCTTGTCTAGTGATAAAGCGTTGGAACGCTGTAATGAACGATTTTGAATCGAGATGAGTTACAAGTTCCAGATGTATGGCTCGAGTAGCCATACAGACAAAGACAGCAATCCATGCCTTGTGAGATTGGTGGCCCCGTCCTTCTCTGTCTCAGAGAGGAAAAGGGCCGGCGTAGTCATCTCCCGTGGCCAAAAACGGCCGGGAGGGGGTACAGCGGTCTCGTGGAAGAGAGCCCATATACTGGCTCATCAACTTAGCGCGTTCTCGCTTACAAATGATGCATGCATGTATAATTCTTTTCACTGAATTGTGAGCATTTATGACCCAACATTCTTCGCGAAGTATATTGAGCGTCAATTGAATTCCAGAATGTAAACTTTTCAGATGAAAATATCGAATCAGAATGTCCGAAAAATGACACTGCGGTAAAATGATTGGACGATTTTGAAATTCATTCAAAATTAAATTTTCAAGCGGCCCACCGAGGCGGAGTATCCCGTGTTTATCCAAAAGCGGACTTAACGCGATTAGTTTTGAAGTGGAATCTACGCGCGCTTTTCCTTTGAGACTCTCGATATCTTTAGTGTAATATAGAGATTGAACCACGGAAACAATATAAGTTCTCGCGAGCGTGATTTCATCTTGAATCAAGAATAATGAATTAACATTTCCAGTTAATTTACGAGTTCGAGATACAAATCTAAACATATATTCATACTAGCTAAAGCCCCGGCTTCGCCTGGGCGAAACCCTGTGACCCCCTCCCTATGACCGTAAATGAGTCCTCACTAAATCCATGGTTCCACCCGAGATACTACTAGGGATCATCTAAGGGCTCCATATGACCGCCCTATGAACCCCTGCTATTACCCCTATGATCTGCCTATGAATTCCGTATGGCATCCTTATAACACCCCCCCCCCCCGAAGTGATGAGGGATGACTTTGAAATTTTTTTTCTCAACATCAAATGTATATATCGTAAGAATATGAAGCCGACGATACTTTCGTGGAGTAGGGCTATATTTTCTAGAATTTTTTACAATTGTTTCGATAACTGGATGACCTTATGAGGGCCAAGATGGCCTTGATAGGACATCCATATTTTCAAATTTAGAAAAAACACAGGTATAAAGACTATCAAGAATCAAGGTATGGCTACGGCATGGTTACCTGGTCAGCGTCCGGTGACACAATCCACGTTAACCATGACGTGGCTAAACTTGACTTTGATTGGGTTTTGCAGTGGAATATCATTATACGAAATTTCGGTCAGGACATATCAATACCTGGCGTGACATAAGTGTAATAGGCGGATTCGATAATCAGAATGCCTTGTTATAACTATTTTCGACCTTATTGGGGCTATATTTGACATTCTAATGACCATATTTGGCTTTAATAAGGCCACGCGAAATAGAAAAAAGCTTGACAAATATGGTCTTTATTGGGACAATATTTGTCCTCAATTGGACCATATTTGAACTTATTTAAAACATTGTCTGCAAAGCTCCTGTGAACCTACGCACAACCTCGAAAATGAACTTCAACCGCTTCCTCACAAGCCCCTGACAACCCCCCGATAACTCCCCAATAACCCC
>JABFPJ010006738.1:0-10603 GCA_022817425.1 Gryon sp. ZL-2020
CTCTGGAAAGAAGGCCACTTTCCGAGTTACGTGAATTCGGGGTTTCAATGAAACCGGCCGGTGACAGAGATAAGACTCAACATTTGTCTATTGCTGCGTGAGGTAGAAAGAGAAAGGCAAAGGCGAGTGTTTCGGCGCTTCGCCTCTAATCTATCTTTCTCTCTGTCTAATGTCCAGTTCTTTAATGTTTTCTATCTTTTTTTATTTTATTAAAGTTAATAAATAATTGTTATTTTGTTAATGTTTCTGAAGGCAATTTGTTTGGGTTTTATTTATAAATCGTTTTGTATTGTCAACTTTCAATTATTTGTTATATTTTATAAATAGATTGAATAGTTCTATTGAATATTTTTGTTTATTTATAAAATTATTTAAAAGTTTAAATGAATTAGTTTAATTGTTATATTTTATGTTTTTTAAATTAGTTTAGTTTGTTTTTTTTATTAACAATTGTTCTCATTAATTGTTGTTATCAACAATGGTTTATTCAACAATTGTTAATAACAATTAATGTATTATTGTATAATATTTCGTTATTATTGTATTATTATTAATTTGTTATATTGTTGTTTTAAATTAATTTGTCTCTTTTTATTAATAATTTGTTTTTATTAAAATAGTTTATTTAACAATTGTTAATACTAACTAATATTTTATTTAATTAAAAATAAGATATTTGTATTTTCATATAATTTTATGTGTATTTATATGCGAAAATATATATACGCATATTTGGTGAAAGACGGCAACGTTGTGCACCCATAAACGTATACATATACATGTACACATATACATATACATATACATATAGACGATATGTACGCATATCGTAACACTAGGTAAAATATTATTATAATTAGATTTTGGAAAAAACACTACCGATCTATTATGTCTAAGATTAATTTCTATTTAATTAATTATTAAGTTCTTGTTACTTGTTACTTATATAAATATTTCATATTATTATAATTATTATTTTTAATATTTTAATATGACAATTGAAATGAAGAAAAGATGTTTTTAAACGTAATACATAATTTGTGTTTCAAACATTAGTGTACCTTTTGCTAAAGCTGACAGGATACTTTGTATATAGTTGTCATGACAATTAGTTACACATACATAAATATAATTACTAATTCATAAAATATACTAATTAAATTAATCTAAATTTATACCTTTGCGCGTACTATAAATGCGGTAGATTTGCTTAGATCTATGAAAATAAAATAAAGCTAAAATAATAAATGCATTATAGTTAATAATTGCAATCCACCTAATTCATGCAGATGAAATATTGCATCAACTAAAATAAAGGTGAACTGGAAAAAGTGATAGGTGAAAAGAAATAAATCAACCATAGATAATACAATGCAATTTATAATTTTATTTAATTACGATGTTATTAATGTACGATGTTATTAATGTTATTAATTTTATTATTAAGATTAACAAAAAATATAATGAAACTTATAGTCTTGTAATGTGAAATGTAATTATTAGAAATGATTACATTTTCTTACATTTCAAGATATTTTTGTATCTAGAGATAATCGTAGATACGATAACAGATACGAGATATGAGAATAGATACGATAAATAAAATACAAATGCTATGTTCTGTTAAAAAAACATGTTTTAATATGGATAATAACCATATCCACCAAATGGTAAGTACGGCGGTCTTACGCCTACTGGGTTAGCATTTATATATCCATATCCGTTTGATGGATATGGATACCATATCCGTTTGTGGGATATGGACATCCATATCCGTTAGACGGATATTGATGAAACGGGAAGTTTGACATTGGATCGGGTGGTGGCATTAGAACCGGTGGAGCTGGTGCGTTGTGCATTGGAACAATTGAATCATATTCTGATCAATGGTTTCGATTACTTTAAATGTAAAATTTAGATTCTTGTTATTGCTATTACAATTAAATAGAAATAATTCATAATGTAATATAAAACCAATAAACAATATTTAAATTTTTTCAACATTGCTCAATTTCAGCATGATCATAAATATAAACATAATCGAAATAATCATACAAATATTTATAGTGTGACCAATCGACCTCGTATCGGTGAATGTCACCTGAATTTATAGATATATGTATATATACGACGCGTCCAGCACGTTCTCGCGTCGGTCTCCGCATAATCCGGAATACGGCCGCTCCACGACTCCCGTTTCGGATTGTTGACTCCGTTCGGCATTTGTGAATGCGTGAGTGTGTATTTAAAAGGAAAAAACTGTGTATGTACAAATAGAGAATTTGCTCGGGGCACGAGCCAGGTTCTGGAAAAACAAATAAATAAAGTTGAATTTAATCCCGCCAACCCCTCGCTGGTTCATTTCTTCATTTCCACTCTCCCGCAGTTCTACTTGGTCGAGTGAAAATAACTGATGATTACAAATGGCGATCGTGACAGGACCAGTGAGCTTTCATGGCTGTGCGGGATTCCAGTGTTAAGTCGCGGAGCAAGTTCATTAGTTTCGTGAAAAGTGAAGTTATTATTCAAGCCTTATAGAAACATTATCTAGACATTATATAAACGTTCTCTAGACATTATATAGACATTGTATAGACCTGATAAGGACATTGCATAAACAGTATATAGACACTGACACGTCTTTCCACCTCGCATACACTGCGCAAAGTGTTAAAGGGTTGAGTGGTATTTCTGTGCGAAAGTGAGGCCATTTAGTAACATTGTTCACGTGGCACCACGCCACGAGACGGAAATGTCGCAACCCAACGAGGACGTAGAGGGCGCTGTCGCGTTGCCGCCAAATCCGGAAGAAACACGTGGTGCCCGACCCAAGCAACGTGCTCAAAGTTCTGGTCAACGAGATGGCAGCTCTAAAACGACTTCTCGGCGCGGTCGCCGCCCGCAAACCCGGCGCCGTAACAGCCACACCAACATCGATGACTCCGGAGTTCTTCCGGAAGAAACTCGCCCAGGAGCCGAAGGTGGCGAGTCGCAAGGTTACAACACTCGAGAAGTCCTAGATCGAGTTGAATCTCTTGTTCAGCAGTTGTCCCAGCAATTCGAGCAGAATTTGATGTTAGTCCAAACAACGTTACAAGGTGACCTGCAACGCCAAGACAGATATATGCAGACTACTTTGCACGATTTTGAGATTCGTACACGGCGCCTTGAAGAAGGCCGCCGGCAAACAATGACAAGTCTTGGGACGCCGGGAGCTGAAAGGTTTGGTCCACCGGGTTTGGGTCTTGAATGGGACACGATGTTCCCGGCTGGAAATTGGGCCTCCCAGAGTCAGACTCGAGACCAATTTCGGCAGACTCAGTCAACTTCAGCCCGGCCACCATCGCCCGGTCTTGGAAGGGGGCCTTCGCAGCAGTTCGCACGACACAATGAGCCTAGTGGAGGGGATCATGCAACGTTGGAGGGGAGACGCAACGATATCCCGACGCAACGAGTAGGTTGGGTTGAGCAGATCGACGATGGACAAGGTCAGATACGAATTCTTCGCGAAAAGTCGCGAATTAACAATACTCTGGTATTTAATGGTAACGTTCTAGCCCGTAATCCCGTTCGATTTATTATAAGTTTCGAGAAAATTTGCCGCAATGAGGCATATAATGAAGAAGATAAATTGTTAGCTTTTACAAACGCGATGCGCGATAGGGCTAGAAAGTGGGTAGATCTGTGCGAATTTGAAACTTACCAACAGGCGCGAAGTAGGTTTTTAAATAAGTTTTGGTCACATCGAATCCAAAAAGAGGTGATAACTTACATCTAAACCGGAGCTTATGATCCGTATAAAGAGGAAAGTCGCGAAACCTACTTCCTGCTTTGGGCAAGTCATGCGTCTCATTTGCACAATTATTTGGGAGAGGAGTGGATAATTGAGCAAATGAGCGCGCATTTTGATTCAAAGACATTCGATAGGCTGCAATCTAGAGCACCAAAAAATGTCGACGAAATGGCCCGTATTTCGGCAAACATGGATGCAATCGAATTCAGAGTTAATGGCCATGGCCAGTCGCGTGGACGCACGTTTAAATCTAGTGATGATAAGCAGAAAAGCCATAATGCACCTAAGTCTGCGCAAAGTACGAGCCAAGCAAACACGCGAGAGCCCGCATTCGGGCGAAATGTAAAAAAAAATTTAAAAAGAATGAAAATGATGAAAAAAACCTTCGATGTTTTGGAGTGGGATGTAACGAGGATGAGAGGGGAAAAACGGGAGCCGTGGAGGGGCGAGACCCTTCGATGGAAATGAAGTCGGGCTTCCTTCCGGAGTCCGTCTCAGATACCGCGTTTATGGGATTTATATGTGAATATTCCCAAGATGACAATGAGGTGACCGACGCGAATGTGTATCGAATGTTAGGTCGAATACAAAGTGAGTGTGAGAAAGTTGAGCATTTGTCTGAACAAGTGGTGCGATCGCCTTCAATATGTGTGAAGTTAGCAACGGTTGAACAAAATGCTTTAATTGATACCGGCGCGGAAATGAGCGCGATGTCGGAGACATTTTATCAGAAAGTTAAAAGGGATCATCCGGAATTACTCAGCGAATTTCCCATAACGCGAACGAAAGTAAAGGGGGCATTCGGGAGGTCGGTTATCCCCACCAACAAAATGAGCGTTTGTGAATTGATCATTGGAGATAAAGTTTCCTCGCACGGCTTTCTAATCGTTCCTCACTTGAGCCTTGATATTATATTGGGATTTGATTTTCTAGTTCAGTTTCGGGCTCAAATCTCGCTAGGCAAATTGTTGATAAGTTTCGAGGGATCGCAACATGTGGAGGATATAAGAGAATTAACGTCCGATGTAAAGTTGGCGAAGGTGGGAGTCATGGTAGAGGGGAGAGACGCTCTCTCGCACACTTCAGCTGAAACAAATACGGAACCTACATGTTTAGGGGGAGACCACGTGAGCCAGGTGATAGATAGACACCGCGAGTTATTTGAGGATCGGTTAGGCCGCGTAACGTTTTACGAACACAAATTGGGCGTTATCGACAAAAAACCGTACAAGAAGCCAGTGTATCCAATTCCCCAAGCGTATTTGGGGGAGGTACGCGGAATAATTAAAAGCATGGAGGAAAAGGGGGTGATTGAAAGGCGCGCTACGTCTTACATAAATCCATTAACGGTAACCCGAAAGTCGAATGGAAATTTGAGAGTTTGCCTTGATGCACGGCCCATTAATTTGAGACTCGAAGCGGACCATGCACAACCCCCCACCATTGACGAGATATTATCCCATATTCAGGATGCCGAGATTTTCACGAATCTCGACATTCGCGAGGCGTTTTAGCAAATCCCCTTGGAAACGGAAAGCCAACAATATACAGGTTTCTTGTTTGATGGACAGTCATACCTTTTCAAGCGTCTTCCATTTGGGCTCAAAACGTCGGGCGCAGTTTTCACTAGAGTCATTAGCCAAGCACTCGGTTCTGAGTTGGAAGGTCAGGTGTTAGTATATTTGGACGATATTCTCGTTTTTTCTAAGACTATGGAAGAACATGCATGCTTGTTGGATAAAGTTCTTTGCGCTTTAGGTAAGGCAGGCTTTACTTTGAATTTAGAGAAATCAAAAATCGGTTTAAAGCAGGTTACATTTTTGGGTCACGATTTATCAATCGAAAAAATGACCATGTCAAAAGAGACGAAGGAAATAATTCGCTACTTTAGGCGCCCTATGACGAAGAAGAAGTTACAATCCTTTTTAGGTTTGATCAACTGGGACAGACGTTTCTTTAGCGAATTGTCAAAATATACGGAGCCGCTGGAGCGCTTGCTCCGGAAAGATGTCTCGTTTTCTTGGGGTGATGACCAAGAACAAGCTTTCAACGCAATACGTAAAAAATTCGGAGAAATTGAGTCATTATCGTTAATTAAGTCAGAGCGGAAATTTGGGTTGGAAACGGACCCGTCAGGTAAAGCCCTGGGGACTCGGTTGTTTCAATACGACGAAGATGGCGGGGAGTTTAACGTTGCGTACGCTAGCCGCAAGTTGAAGGACGCGGAGACTCGCTACACGACGACCGAGCTGGAATTGTTGGCGGTCGTGTGGAGTTTAGAGAAATGGCGTGTGTTCTTGGCGGGTAGACCGATCTTGATACGATCGGATCATAAAGCGTTGACTTATATGTTCGTCTGTCCTCTCGTATCGAATCGATTAGCGCGTTGGATTATGAAAATCCAAGATTTTGATATAACTTGGCATTATATCCCGGGTGCGTCTAATTCGATCGCTGACACATTATCGAGATTGCCCGATGGGACAGGTAGAGTTCAACCCGAGTATCACGAGAGTAGATTACGTCCGGTATCGGTGCATCACGATTTGAGTACTTTAAACGACCGGTTGCGAATCACGCAACAAAAAGACAGCGCTTTATAAAGGTTACTGTTGAGACATCCTGATCGCTTAGTCAGGGGGGCTGACGATCTTATTCGTCTACAAACCGACCACGGGGGGAGAATCCCGGTTCCATTCGAATTGCGAGTCGAATTGCTGATCACGTTGCACGCGTTTCTTGCACACGCGGGGGCGGATAAATTGCGCGAATTTGTTAAAGTGCGATATGTTATTCCGAACATTGATCGACTGGCAGTGGAGATTGCGGCGTCGTGTTTATTATGTCAAAAAGCGAAATATTATAATCATACCCTTGCGGTACAAATGTCATTAGACGTGCCGGGTTTTCCTGGGGATCATTTATCAATTGATTTTTTCGGACCCTTACCAACGACGAAATTTGGCCTGAAAATAATTTTCGTCACTATGGATGAACTGACAAAACGCGTGACGTTGGTACCGTTGAAACGCGCCACAACTTTACAAGTTATTCGTTATTTTGAGACGCGATTTTTTCAAGAATTCGGTAAGCCAAAGTGTATAACTTCTGATCAAGGGCGTCAATTTAAGAGTGCGGAATGGGCAAAAATCGGGCAAACCCATGGTATCCATGTCACATATACTACCCCGTATAACCCACGGGCGAACCCTGTCGAGCGTGTTATGCGGGAATTAGAGAGAATTATTCGGACGTACAGTTATCACGACCATAAACAGTGGTACCGCTATGTCGAATTGGCCGAATGGGCCATGAATAATACCATTCATAGTGCGACCGGTTTTGTGCCGAAAGATTTCTATGAATCGACCAGGAACACTTCAGAAGTTCGTATGAATTTGTCAATTGCGGACATGTTTGATGCTGCGCGAGATCGACTATGTAAACGCAAGGAAAAACGGGATGGTGTTGACTCTCCGAAATTTGAAGTCGGAGATAAGGTGTTATTGCGAAAATTTACGCTATCGAACAAAATTGAAGGCAAGACGAAGAAACTGGCTTTGCTATACGATGGCCCATATGAAGTTGTTGAGATAATAAATAAAAATGCGTGCCGTTTAGTGATGAAATCAGGCAAGGTTATTGGTTCTCATAACGTACGCCATATGAGACCTTATCGTCAAATGAACTTGAGTAATTGGTATAAGGACGAAAAATGGACCACTTTGGTTCTTTAGTTAAAGTTAAATATTCGAGTCACGCGTCGCGTGATTATTCATTACGTTTCCTTTTGTTTGATTTTCAGTTTGTTTTGCTCTTCGGGGTTTGTATAGTTGACGCCAATTGCTGACGTTTTCTATTTTCGTTATTAGTTTCTCATTTTGAAGTTATATTATCGACAAATGAAATTCTTATATTCGCCGTGAGCTCAATTTCTTAATTACCGACAGAAGTAAATTGTTTGAGAGGTGACGAGTTCGGGAAGGAAGCGCTATATTGCTAGTCCTGCGTGGTGGGGAGCGCTCCTTTTTACTGATGCCGTCGCGCTAATAGTAGTTCGATTCATGACTTTGCGGTCACATTTATGTGGTACACTTGAAATGGCGCAGGAACCGGCGGATACTCTGAAAAGTGTGAAAGGCGTGAGTGCCTTGTTTCAAGCCGCTCGAAAGTTAACCGAGGTGATGGAACGGTGTGAGTCATTTTCGCGAAATATGACCGATAAACTGGAAACGGCATTAGAATACTCCATGCATCAATGGAACGAGACCCGTACGGTTGTGCCGATATCGGCCGCTTTAGCCTTTATACGTGCGCAGCAGTCGGGGACATCTGAGGCCGAGGGCCTAAAAGCATCAGATACCAAGGTGAAAACCACAACTTTTGCCAGCGAAACGACGCACATGACAATTGTTGAGGCTGTGATTACCGGAAAGGCATCACTAGATAAGCGTCCCTTGCCTAAGGTTCGGCACGTGGTTACCTATAAAGATGGCGCATTTCAGACGGTGCAAATGAACCCGACCGTTAAGTTGCGAAAGATGGAGAAAGGGGTGCAATTGGTGTACGAGGAAGCGTTAGAGATGACTGAGGGTGAGGAATATCGATTGATCATAGAGTTGTCGTTTTTCGCTGTTTTATTTTTTTTTCTTTTTTTTCTTGCGGCCGTTCATTGGTAACTTTATCGAATGTTGGTTCTCATTTTTTTGTTGTTATCAAACACGAGGTCGCCAATTATTAGTTCGGTTCGTTTTTCAGATTCCTGATCCGTAACAAACGCGAAAGGGGGAGGATGTGACCAATCGACCTCGTATCGGTGAATGTCACCTGAATTTATAGATATATGTATACGTATTATCGCACAATGTATTTGAAATACACTCATGGTTTTCTATCCTTCTTTCTTTTCTTTCCTCCCTCCTTAACCGTGTGTGAGAAGGAATGGGTAGATCCAGGTATGGGAAGGGGGAGTAGTGAGAGGGAGTAGGGTAAGAGCGCAAATGACCAACTCTTTCGGGGATCGTTGAGCGCTGAGGCAGGGATTGACGGGTTGAAGTTAGCCGCGAAAGCGATTACGAAACTTGATGAAATAGAGGGTTTTTCTTTATTAGCGAATTCACATATGTCTGAAGGTGTTCGCGATCCACTTGTCTTGAACCGGATGACAAAAAATGAGTGAATGAGTGAATGCCACGTCATATGGCGTGATTATGAGATATGAGTGGGAGAAAAACGATAAAGGGAGAGAATTGGTTGATTCGAGGCTCTCTTGTTCCATCCGTTGGGACGCAAGGAACAAGCTTGTTCGCGCAACGATAAAGCCCTTAATTGTTTTACATCCGCCAATTCCATCCCTCGCGGTGGTCTTTGGGGACAGAAACGTATTTTCCGAGACAAGTCCGGGGTACCGTCGTCCAGCACGTTCTCGCGTCGGTCTCCGCATAATCCGGAATACGGCCGCTCCACGACTCCCGTTTCGGATTGTTGACTCCGTTCGGCATTTGTGAGTGCGTGAGTGTGTATTTAAAAGGAAAAAACTGTGTATGTACAAATAGTGAATTTGCTCGGGGCACGAGCCAGGTTCTGGAAAAACAAATAAATAAATAAAGTTGAATTTAATCCCGCCAACCCCTCGCTGGTTCATTTCTTCATTTCCACTCTCCCGCAGTTCTCCTTGGTCGAGTGAAAATAACTGATGATTACAATAGGTACAAATAATAAAAGTTTTTAAGACACTGTAATATTACATGTATAAAATAAAAATAAAGCACAATGGTAAATACATTATTTGGAATCTCTTTAATAATGTAATTTAAATTGATTTTGATTGTATTCTAGATAATACGTAATATTGCATACTCTTTTGTACTTAATAATATTAGTGCAATGCATTTGTACGATTTATATTCCTTGAAATTGTCTGTCCAATTTTGTTTTATATGTTTTAAGTCTTATCCAACTAAATAAAAAAGAATTAAATAGAAATCTAAAGTTAAGAAACGTTTTCGTTTACTCTAAAATTATTTCATTAATCATGTAATATGATTCATATAGATATATATCACATAATCATTCAGTATTTTTTTACCACTTCATTAACCTTATAAGGTAACAAATTGAAAGATTTATGATCTCAATAACATATTTGTGAAGCAATTTTGGAAATTGCGTAAAACATAATTGAACAATTTGTGGTAAATTCTACAATTACGTACAAAATTATTTAGATCAGTTTAAAACTACTACATTTATAACAGTTTGAAAGTATAATGTTCGATTTCATACTTTACACAATTAATCTGTAGTAAAAAATATCATATCTTGCCTAAACATAAAAGATAATAACAATGTATTGTTCAAGAAATCATATATTGACAAAATAATAATAATTTATCTAACTAATATATATAAATATGAAAGTATGTTTGTTTGTTTGTTTGCTTGCTTATTTGTTTGTTTGTTTGTTTGTTAGTTTGTTTGCTTATTTGTTCGAACATCACACAAAATCTACGGAACCAATTTTGTTCTAATTTCGAGAGGAACTAGCTAAAACCCTCAAAAGTGTCGTAGGCTATATAAAATTGCGATATCTAAAGTAGTTTTTGAAAAAAAAATTGTTTGCCGATCTTGGACCCTTCCCCCCCTTAGGTGGTTGTCAGGGGGTTGTCAGGATGTTATCGGGATGTTATTGGGAAGTTATCGGGATGTTATCGGGATGTTATCGGGATGTTATCGGGATGTTTTCGGGATGTTTTCGGGATGTTTTCGGGATGTTTTCGGGATATTTTCGGCATGTTATCGGGATGTTAT
>JABFPJ010006739.1:0-10603 GCA_022817425.1 Gryon sp. ZL-2020
TCACTGACACAGCAGTATTGACACCTTTTTACATTAATATATTTTAAGAATCTAAATAGCAATATAACCTTTTTTTCATTTACTTATGTCAAAAAGTAAAATCATAATATTTATTTCTCTCTGTGTATAAATACGCAGAAAATGAGATACAGAAATTACATGTTGAAAGGTGAGGTCATGTCAGCTTTATATATCAAGCTGCAGCTGTCTTTACCACTTGTGAGAAATGAGTGTTCATTAGTTCAAATAGAAATATATTCGTATATTTGTATACATTTTTATACACGGAAAGAAAAGAAGTATTGTAATAACACTTTGCGCGGTGTTAAAATCAAAAGTCTTATATCAAAACATACGAAACATTGCACTGAAACTCGCGAGTTTAAGCATAGCGCCTCGCGTTGTTGTGATAACGCTGTAATCAACACTGCGGGTCTTCAATGTGCAGATCGACTTTCGCTTTAAACGATTCGATAATTAATAAAAATGGGCTGTGACATACGTAAAATCCTTCAAAAATAGGATCTACTATCCGCTGTCATTAAAAATTTCATACGTAAATATTTCCCATTTTTTTTTGTTAGTATTTAATCTACTAATTTGGTTTGTATATAAATTCATAACCTCATTCTTTAAAATTATCGATTATCAATCTTTTCTCATTTAATATTTTTATAATTTAAATAAATTAATGATATTTAAAAAAATATTTAATTGTATTATTTATGAAAGAATAATAATTAATTTGAAATTAATTATTATTCTTTTTAATCGTCAAAAAGTTTCTAAGACGAGTCGTAGCATCACTGCAACAACGCGAAGGCGCTAGAAGTTAAGCTAGCACATGGCAGTGTTAGTACAGCGCTTTACGCTTACTGGGATAGCGCTCGTTGTTGCTATTCCAGCTGATTTTTTCTTTCCGTGTACCAATCTTTAGAAGTTTTGTGTAACTATTTTTCCCCTAATTTAAGGGAAAAATTAATGAATATTAAATTCCTCTAATTTAGAGTAATTTTATGATTTCAAAAGTGATACTTCAATACAAAAATAAATAATATTTAAGTTTGATTTTTTAAAACATCTCTTTTTTTAGGCATATATTTCTATAGTAAAATTTTCCCCTATTTTATACTGATTTTTATTTTTATAAAATCATTTCTTCAACATTTATACCAATTTTTGGACTTTAAAGTTTAAAATCTAAAACAAAAGTCATTGTAAAACTATTTTACCCCAAATTAAGGGAAAAAATGATTATACATTTCTGTTAGTGTAAGAAAAAAATGCATGTATAATTATTGTATACGAAACGTAATTTTAGTTTTTAGTTATTATTTTCATTTTATACTAAAAAACATTGATGTAAACTCAAAGTTAGTTGAATGAGCCGGTGAAATATGAGCGTAAACCAAAATATTCCTTCTCTTAGTTATCATCAAAATTGCGGCACGTTATCAATCATTCTTAACCCTCGGCACATTGCCAAATGTTTTGATAAAGCATTAGAGAACACATTGTAAAAATAACGTTCAACAAATAACTTTGAAATTCGCGTTTACAAGTTTATCCAAAGATGCTCGATCACTAAGACATGTTTGAGTCTGAAAGAGAATTTTAAAATACGACGTCGTCGTTTAGGAACTGACACTTTATTTTTGCCTCGCTTGCCAAGAACTTGGCCGATGCGTTTTTTTTCTGCTTCTTCTTCGTTTTTTGGCGGAGCGATTCATTCGCTGGAAAGCGATACGGTGCCGAAGTAGACGAGGATAAACGGCACGTGAAAGCAAGCGAGACGAATTGGATGCACGTAATATACGACAAAGATATGATGATCAGTAAAACGAAGTGCACAAGAGCCCCGAGGATGCTGGAATAAGATTCAAGTTACCGAGGGTGAAGTTTCCCGGGTAATCATAACTCGCGTTATATTGCGCATTGCACGCGAGAGTAGTGAACGTCAAGTGAGAGGGAGGAAAGGAGAGGAGAGGATGCGTAATATCAAGAACTATACCACACCTTATCGCTTCATTAGCAACTCATCTTAAAGTACTTTGGCAGGCAATTTTCTCAGATGCTCGTAAAGCTTTTGTCGCGATGTCTATAATGCATTACATGAATTTCACACTAAACTATTGTACGCTTGGGCCTATTAACTGTGATGACGTTTTGCTAAATCGCGAAGATACCACATCTTATTTAACAAATAATTTCAAGCCCGAAATAAAATTACCTCAGGTATTTGCCGCAATATTAACGCAACTTCTACTTTAATACTTTCTAACTTTATGAATGTATGCTTTCTGATGAAAACTACGTTAGGTGTAATAATATATTAAATAGAATATCACAGATTTAAGAACATATTGCTCAATATCAAGTAATTTCCGTATTGAAAGCCTAACATATAAATATTTCTTAAACAGTAATGATAAATATTAAAAAAAACTTCATTTAAATATTTTATTTTATTTATACAGACATATTTTTACATTTACAAAACCAAAAGAAACATAAACATATATCTTACAATGTTTTATTATAAAAATTTTTGCTATGGATTGTTAGTAGATTATATATTCTTATTATTTAATATAATCTGAAACAAATTAATACATTTATTGTTCTTATATCTTGAGGATCTAAGTAATTTTAATTTGAGATAAGACATTTGCATTAATATCGGCAGCGTAGGAATTGGGTGTAAGTTTCGTATCCGCTTAAAAGTACAGACACTAGCTATCAGAAAAAAAGTAGAAGAAAATTCATCGTTTCTTTATAAACAATTTCAAAAGTATTAGATTACAATTTAGAACTCGAGCGGTACACTATAAATTGTAATGGTGGAAATTACTTGGTTGAAGTTATAGCAAAAGGAAGCAGGCTGTGTTGTAGTGGTCGTAGCGAGATCGTCGTAAATACATCAAGAAATAAAAAATTACAAAGACGTTTAACTGTTTTCTTGGTTACTAAGTATTAGAGTTTTCGTATTCAAATTCAATTTACATAAATAGCAAACAAACATTTAAAATTAATAAAGTTTCGTAAAGTGGTTTGGCTGTTAAGTGGTTTATATTACGAGAGTTTCTACGAAAGACATTTTGTCTAAATTTAATCTAATTTTCGTTTGTTATATTCTCTATAATATCCCGTTTCGTAAGATAATCAACCATAATTCAAATGTTTCAAGTTAAATATTGAAATTATTTTCCTTTCAAAGTTATACATTGTTTATAACTTGCCAGCATATATATCCATTTTAAATTACCATAATTTCGAGAAAACTATAATTAGACCATATATGGTAAATTCGGTCTATATACATTAATTAGTATATTTCAAAACAAATATTTCCTATATTGATAATAGTTCTTGTCATTAGAATTTGTCTTAAATACATTATTTAATACAATGTAATATTTTTAATAATTTCGAAGATGAAAAAGAGATAAAATCTACATTAATCTATAATAAAATAAAAATTAAATCTCATACCAATAAAATCATCCTTTTATTATGAATAATGCAATGCTGTACAAAGCAAATTGCACTTTAAGCATTATTATTTATGAAAAAATGCTGAAAATATTTGCGCCAGTATATAATGTGTGTAATATATAAGAAATATTGCGTTGAATTTGCGTAAATAATCGCCCAAGATCCGTATAGCTTATTTCGAAATATTTATATTATGTAAAATTAAAATTTATGTTTTGTATCTTCACAAGTTACGAGTGATTTATCATGCATACAAGTTTATTTGACGTAAGAATGAATTTTAATTCCAGTATACAATTAAAGTGCGCACATTTACTTTGACTCATAAATCACACTGTTTTATGTTTCTACATTACAATTTATAAAGGCTTCTTATATTTCTGTTTTTCATATATTTGAAATTACACAGATTTTTTAACATTCTGGAACAAATTTGTTGACTTTATTGTAATGTATAGTCTATTACATGATTACTACTAATCAATATAAATATTTCATAATAAAATTATATAATGTATAATTAAATTTTTTATTAGATCAAATATATTATGAAAAAACTATAATTTAGAATGCATAAAAAGTGTTGACTGGAGTTATCCACTTTTATATAATGCAGAGAAAACGTCGTCAAAAAAGGTAGATTATTCTGACTGTATCATCGAATACTCAACAAATCGAACGATTGATATGCGTTAAAAATTGTAAACGGAACGAAACTTTTGAATTTCAATAAGTTATTCTTTGTTTCAACATTATATTCAAATGTCTGCAAATAACTTTCAATAATCACAATAAGAAACTTTTGAAAAAAAACACACAGAAAAAAAAAGTTTACAGCCAATTGACTTGAATAGTAGTTTGAATTGGATTTTGTAGCCGTCAATATATTTTCGACTTGTGAACAGATATTCGCATACACTCGCACGTATAGCTTGTCAATAATGTTTATTTCACGAATTGATTAATGAATGCAGGCATGGATAAAGGCATGTTCTTAAGCCCCATGGTAAACCGGTATTATCCAAAGTATGAATAGCGATAAAATGTTGTGCATTAAAAAAACCAACATTTCAAGCTCATGCTCTTCACTTGAGAAAAGCTCTTGACGAATTTGACTGTAAGCCGAGTGCAGGAGTTGCATTGTTTGCTGGTCGCTATACTAGTTTGAAAACGTGCTCAGTCTTTTCATGGTGACGTAATATGTCGGCTGTCAATTTCAGAAAATAAATACGACGCAACGACTGAGTTTTCGAAAGTCTTTTTCTCGTATCCGTTCGACCTCTTTTTCCTCCCTTGACTGTCAATGCGTCAGAAACTTGAAACAGGAAGTTGATAACCATCGTAAGCTTCAGACGTTCTACCACTGTCGCACATTCGCATTCAATTTGAATAGCGAACGTTCCTCTTACCGCCATTCTTTTGAACTTTATTCAAATGGAGCTTCCACATTTTTCTACGCAGCAATGTCTTCAGCCTCCTCGGACTTCAAAACAAGTTACTGCAAATTTTTGTACGCTTTTTTTATTATAATATTTTCATATTTTCCCCCATACTTTTTGCACATTTTGTTAAGTGTTCGTGGAATGTATATATTGCTAAATGTTGTTGGTTATAATTGAACAATTCATTGCGATTGACTAACCCAATTTGCTCAATTTAGCATACATTTCAGATATCTTTAATTTATAAAGCTCGCAGATGTACAACAGTTAATAAAGGCGAGAGAGAATTTCATTTCATTTCGAGTTAATTTTAATTAGAAATTTCGACGCAGGATTATGCAGAATGTATAAATTGACATTTACTTACATGTCGGCTCCAAAAACTGTGAGCTTTTTTACATGAGAAATATTGAGCAGTGAATTAATTATGGCTGGAATTTAAATCAAAATGAATATTAGATGAACTTTTTGCTGCAGATAATAAAACGTTTGAAATAAATGAGCTTTACTGCGAGAAAATTCCATCACATTAAACAATCGAGTGTTGGAGTATTTATTACACTTTTTTATAATCTATTTTTCTTTAGTTTGCTAAATTGTCTTCATCTTCTTCGTTGTCTTTAAGTTCAATTGAAGATTGTATACTAAGAATTTCCAATTATTATATTGTTAATTTAATTTAACGAACGAAATATTATCTTTAAAAGTTTAAATATTTCGGTTATTCTAGTAATGACAGTATTTTGTAAATTCAATTATAAGTTAAATTTAATTACACGTTACAAAGGATGTAATAAAATTATAATCTTTAATTACTCTGCAGTTGTTTAGTTGATACAGTCTGATTAATGTACGTAAAAAGTTACGTTAAAACGACAATATTATTCTAAAAGGAAAAACTCATACGTTGTTTCCCCTCCTGGGATTTCTAAACTCCGCATGTTGGAATGAAAATAAAAATTAATCTATATGACTATTGTGCATGAAAATAAAGTTGGCTTTTTCTTCATAAAACTGTGCAAATAATATAAATAATAAATAAAAGCCTTTAAAAATTTTCGGAAATGTTCATATTTTATACGATTACGACAATAGTTTCGCTCATAATAACTAATAAACTCAAAAGTATTCTCAGTTTATATTAACATATGTATAAATGTAATTTATTATTTTTCTTTTAGTATTTGATATACTTGCAGAAGTTGCTTTTCAAGCTTCTTCGATTACACTTCCGTTTGTTGACAAACTTGGTCGTTATTTGGTCGTCTTATCTTTTACAAAGAATGTGAATGCAGGAGTATAACAATCATGTTGGTTTTACAGAAACAATGTTTCTTTTCCAACATTACAAGTATCCAAAAAAGAAAACATGTTTCGTTTTGTCTTTTATTTATTTTTTTTTTTTTTTTTGTTGAAATCGCAAATGCTTGCGGCGGAGAGTCTCTTTAACTACTCGAGTATCTTGGACGTGCCTGTATGTCACGCCCAAGTACTCAAAGATCCTCTTTGGGTGTCTGCTTATTTAATGACTCTTGCACCAACCAGCTCAAAATCATCACCCTTACTTAATCCGATCACAACTTCTAATCTCAACCAAGACTCACTTTTCATATCTCAACGTCATTACAGTGTCTCAAGAATACAGCTTCAAATATTTCAGAACTGATATTAGATTCAGATTAGTGTAAAGTTATAATGATAAATTGAAACGGTGATTTCGCAATATAATGAGAAGCAAATAATTTGAATGAAATAATGCATTTTTCAGCACTGAACACTTTTATTTAAGAAAAGACATTTACATTGCAAAGGGAATATTGTTTAAAAATAAAAATAAAATTAATATATATAGATATATACTGAAATCTTCGCATAAAGTTTGACTTGATGAATTAATTCTAAACTGATTTGATGAAGTCAGAAGGGGTTTAATAGCTGATACAAAATGTCCATCAAGTGACAAGTGAGATGCACACTCTCTAGTGCATAGTTGTGAAGCAATATTTCGTTGTTGTCAATAGAATATGAGACCGAAATTTTGGCGTCTTCATATCTCATAATCCTGCGTACACAATTTCCACGTGATGTGAATGCACAAATAACAATATGTGCAAATCCTGCATTGTTCATTAAGACATTGTGTTGACTCAGAAATTGTTCGTATATATACATTCACACATACAAATAAACACTTAATATCTTAAAATAGTTTCTTCTGTATATCCATTATTTAACATAAAATTTTCGTCAATATTGATCAAAATTGTTTCTGTTCATACTATAGAATTAAATTACTTTCTGTATAACAACGCAGAAAATTTAAGAAAATTATACGATACTGTTAATAAAATTATATTGATGCATTTACTTGTTAAGAAAAATGGACTAAACTATTCACATGATGAAAAATATAATATAAGACGAAATTAAACAAGAAACATTGCTTGTGAACAACGCATACAGGCGTTTCCTACTTTGAACAAGTTTAAGCACAAAGGAAAACCACAAAGATCCCCTTTAGTTCAACTGGTTCTCTGTTTACACGAATTCTACTAACCATTAGTCCTAGAAATTGCAACAGTCAGACGAATCATGCTTCGAGGTAGTTAACTACCTTTCTCAAAATCGTCACAATGATATATTAAACTTTAGGTATACATATATATACAATAATTTGCTGCCAACTTCAACTTTAATAGGCTACCTTTATTTACATCTCAGTGATGAAAGATAATAAAAAGAAATTTCGATAGGTGAAGAGTAAAGAATGCAGTATTAAATAATTTGACCCATTAAAAAGCTGAATGATTTATGCATTAAATATGTAGGAAATGATAATTTGAACATTAAATGTATTTTATGTATGAGATAGATATGTAAAAAAAACATTTGTTCATTTTGAAAAAACTGATCAAGTAAGTCCTCAAAAATATATATGGTTCTTATGATTTTCTGGAAATTATGTTAACAAATATACCTTTGTATCTGACTATTACATTTTGCATTGTTTTATGTTCATTTTTTGATTAACAACAATTACTTGTTTGATATGTATTTCATGCTTTACAAAAAGAACCTACAAAATTACTGCAGAGATTTTTTTACCGCGTAGAATAAAGTTGTGAAGTTTATTTCATATTTTTTTGTTTGTGAATATATGTATAACATTTTGAAAATGTTCAGCTTAATATAAGCAAAAAAGCAGAATGTAAATACAATGTAAATTTTCGTGAATTCTGTCTGCACCATCAGTACAGTTATTATATATATAAATATATTCATAAAGTAGGTTGCGATTATAATTAATACAGTGTTGACTGCCAAGAGAATAGACTTACGCTTGAAGAAATCCACTCTTCTATGCAGGAAGCGTGTCCGCGTAACAACATATGCTACTAATTAACGTGATATTAGTACGAGCAGTTAAATTACACTATTTTGTTGGAAAACGCTCAAATTCATGTAAATACGCGTATTCATGAAGCAAAAATGTGTAGATATGATGAAATAATGTAAAAACACGGAAAATATTTTTAAAATTGACAATTATGACAATTTGATAAAGATCAAAAAAATCTGCTTAATTGTTGCTTTATTTTGAACACAAACCGATTTTATACCTGCGATTAAAATTAAGTAATATAAATTAATCCCTAACAAACGATTTCAGATTATTTGATAAACAACATTTTTAAACGAAGTATTTCTCATGTCACAATATTGTTATCAATTTTATTATTGAAATTTTTAAATTTGAATAAATATTAATTAATTAATATCTCATAAGAAATTTATTTGTTTTATTTTAATGTTATCTATATTAGTATCTAATATTACAGCTTGACGATTTGCTCAATTTCAGGAAACAAATAGAGGTCAGATTCTTTCATGGATTTCATCTCAATTTAATGTTCCTTTGGGTATTAAATTTCTCGATAGCTCAACGATAAATCATCACAGGATATGTCGACTTAAACGGATATTAAATAATCGTGAAATGATGCGTTAGTTCACATGTCACGATAGACATTCGTTGTGTTTAATTTAACATGTACAATAAAAAACTTTTTGGATATATACACGAACAAAAAGTTAGAGGTAAAAGTCCTATATCATTATAATATAAATTGCAAAGAACACTTTTTTGTAATACATTTTACATGCTTATGATTTAGTTTATATATTGTATTGCATACAAATATTAATATATTTGTATCCAAATTATTTTAAAAAGTATAATTAATGTACTGTTTTTATATGAAAAAATTGAAATAAAATCTTAGAAGTGTAATTATTTTTTATCAACTTGGTAATTTAGCATGATGTTTAACAATATATACAAACATTCAAAAGCAAAATAATTTTAAATATAAGAAATTTCTTACTTTAACAATGAATCTAAGAATAATTTAATAATTCATTAAAAGTCTCAACTGAATGTGCAAAACCATGAATCTACAATAAGATCTACATTCAATTTATTTAAGTTTATTTCAGTAAAAAATTAAAAACAAAATTAAAACATATATAAACATATATATCATAATAAACTGAGAAACATAAAATAGTATATTATGCATGAAAGGTGCAAGCTGCGCATGCACACGAGGTTAAATTGCTTTTTATCGTACTCGTTTGTAAGGAAAGAAACATTTTTTTCTCACACGTGTATCGAAAACACGTCTTTTCTTTCGTGGGATTTTCAAAAGTGGGACGAAATTGGCATTTTCTTTCCCTCGGCAGGGAAAGTTTGTAAAACAAAATTTTTTTAACTAGATAATTTCCATCACTATAGTTAGTACTTTCCATCTCTCAGAAGGGAAACTGCCACTTTTATCCCACTTTTCGAGGAAGAATAAAAGACCATTTCGATAGACTGGTGAGAAGAAATATCGTCCTCAACTAGGGAGAAATTGTCAATTCGGCTTGTTTATTTTTAGACTTCGTATTTTGTCTGCAAAATACTCCCAAATTTTACCACATAATTCAGCTCTTTGGAGCTCTGCAGCGCAGAACCAACCAGTCATTCCAAAGTCAACCAAGACATTGGACAACATTTTCCATATTATTAATGAATTATTATAAATAAATATTAATAAATTTATAAAATTAATTATATTTTCGATTTATATACAATATTATAAACATTATTAAGTGTACATTAAGTGTACAGTACCGCTCAAAAGTATGTGAACACCTAGAAATGACTGAAAAAATGATGAAAATTCAAAGTATCATAACTTTTTTGAAAATGAAGATAATTATTTCAAATTTTGAGGTAATGAAGGTTGAACCCTTAACATACGAATACGAAAAGCCAATTTTAAATATATTGCTTTTTCTTAAGTATCAATTAACTTAATCTTATCTCAACTTAACTTATCTTAACTTAATCTTAAGTATCAATTTTTTTGTTGAAAAAAATGTATATTTGAGAGCTTGCCATTTTGCGAAAAATTTTTTTTCAACCAATTCAAGTTTGGCATGTTTTTATTTGTACTTTAATGAACAACTCTTCAAAATTTCAAGTTGATTTAATTTTTTTTGCTGAAATATAGCAATTTGAATTTTAGCATGCATTTTCAATATAAATTGACTCTGATCAAGCAACTGATGACTGTTATGGTTAATTATTTATGTAATATAAGTTTATATTTACACAATCA
>JABFPJ010006740.1:0-10602 GCA_022817425.1 Gryon sp. ZL-2020
TGCATTGAAACTAACGAAACTATCGGAACTAATGAAACTAAGAAGTATGTATAACTGTTATAACTAGCAAGATTAACAAGATTAACAAAACTAACGAAACTAACAAAACCTTATTTTTGCATGTTTATGTTTCTTTGTTACTAATTTTTGTTAGATTTTAGTTTCATAATTTTGGAGTTTAGTTTTCTGTTATCTTAAGGTCTAAAGCTAGCTAATGTACTTAATTATGTTAGTTAATAAATTAGATTTTATTTTAGATTCACTCCCCAAATTGCAGATTTTTCAAATAAAATTAGCGAATGTACTTGACCATATTCATTGATATCAATACCTTATATTGAGAAAAATTTTAGTGATTAGTTATACTAATATGTTTTTCATTTTTTTAAACTTTAATGTTTGTTTCCCAATTTTGCTTAAATAAAGTTTAAATTTAAATAATATTTCACTTTATCTATACAATTTATTGAATCTACATTGATTGTTACAAATTTAATAAACCTCCAGTAATTAAGAAATCCTCTTAAGAGAATGACTGTGCCTTCCTTCACCGACATTGTGTACATTTCTTATATTTTTTTATTTATACTACAGAAATTCTGCAGGTTTTAAGTTTTAAAAATTGATAAAAAGTCAATTTTAAATTTAAATGTAAAAAATAATGATTTTAAGAATTAAATAATTATTAATTGCAATTAATTATCGGTGCAATATTGTGAATGACTGGAATTATTTTTAAATTTCGTGAATGACTGGAATTATTTTCAAAGAAAAATAGTTATTTGAATTTTATATGTCAATAAAAATGAATGCGATAAATGACGTTTGTGATATTAGATACGTCATTTGTCGTATTAAATATATTTATTTTGTTATCTTTACAGATATAATCTACTTATATTAACTAAACATTCTTATGTTTCAGGGTTGAATTCTCCAGTTCCAGTTCCGTCTACAATTAGTTGCTCAAAGATCTGCATATATCTTGTTGAAGCATATCTCCAAGATTTTAACAAATACTTGTAGAGATATTTTCAACAATAAATGCTCCAAGGTTTTAAAAAACACTTGTAGAAGCGTATTAATTCATAAAACCTCCAAGGTTTTAACAAATACTTGTAGAAGCATTTTCGTATTATACAATTTACTTACTTGTTACATTTTGTTTGCAATATATAATATTGAAAATTTAAACTGTTTTTGTTATTATTATTAATTAATCTATCTACTATTTACTATATTTATATTTTGTATATATATATATCAAAAGTTTAATTTATTATATTTATTTATAAAAAATACTTGTATTATATTTTCTTATTCCTCAATCCATTGTGTAGTTTCTTAAAATACTATAACGATACACACCTATCAAAATGGAATTTGGTATGGATAATATGATGCCAGAAGATGTTGCCGATATAATAAACGGCCATACCTTCTAAGAAATGCATATTGTTCTGTTTAATACTTTAGTTAATAAAAGCACAAATGGTTTGTATAATCCTCAATCTGCATCTATGTGGTGTGATCCCGAATCAAATAAAGCAGTACCACGGAATTCTAAATACTTTCAAATATTGTTAATTCAAAATCCTGAACATTTTGTATGTATTTATTATGATTCTATTCATGCTGGAAAACTTAACGAAGAAACAGAAATTTCACTAAAGAAACTTTTCCCGGGATTTGATCTCACTAAAGTTAAATTTCCAAAAGTGCAATTTCAGACTAATAATGTTGATTGCGGAGTTTTTGCAATAGCTTTTGCAGTCTCTATTTTGCATGGTATAAAGCCTGAAACGGTTCATTACGAACAGAGGCTGATGCGAAATCATTTATTAAAAATGTTAAAAACCTCAAAAATTGAACACTTTCCACAAGATTCTCGATATATAGTACAGAAGGTTATACATTTAAATGTAGCTTTACAACGGCAAATTGATTCTACACGAAAAGCATATGAGAAACGTTTAAGGGAAAATTCTAGTGTCGTTAAGTTACCAAAAACACATGAGCCTTCTTTAGAGTATGAAACAAATTTTCCTTCACTTAACAGAAATTGTAATACTGCTATATCCGATGGTTCAGTTAAATCAAATAGTAAAAATAAAACTAAGATTATAATAGAAAAGCAACAGTGGAAAAAAAGTGAACAATTAGACCCAATGTCTGAAAATAAGTTTGTTTCTGAAAAACCAAATATGATTACTGAAAATTGTAATAATCCGTTGACGAACAACTCCAAAATGGAAAGTAACACTAACATTACATTAGAAAAGCAATTATGCAAAAAAAGTGAACTGGTAAACGTAACAATTACAAATAAATTCGTTTGCAAAAAAGCGAACACAATTATAAATAAAAGTAGTAATATTACAACTTCTGCAGCAATAAAACAAATATATAAAGCAATTATATTAAATAGTTATAACTATTTAATATAATTATAAATATTTAATATAATTTAATATAATATACACAAAATTACACAAATTGTCAGTCTGATGCATCAAATAATGAGTTTAAAATGAAAATGACTGATTTAGACCATTAATGTAAAAGAAAAATGGATGACAACGAGATAGACTATTCCGTTAAAAAGAAAAAACATGTTAATTTCGCTACAAAAATTACTAACGATTCGCCAGTTAGTCACGCACACACACAAATTACTAACGATTCGCCAGTTAGTCACACACGCACACAAATCACTCACGATTCGCCAGTTAGTCACACACGTGTTAGCAATAATGCGAGTTATTCTAAAACTGTGAACTTTTGCTCTCGAAATTCCACGGAACTCAATATTTCACCAAATTTCGAAATTAAAAATACGGATTGTAGTGAATGTAAAATTAAACAAAACGAAAAGTGCAATATGACTCAAATGAATTGTCATATAGAAAATGTCAATATCAGAAACGATGGAGAAATTACAATTGAGATTGACAACAATACTTTACAAAATTGTGAAATAATCAATTTGTTTAATAATGAAGTACAATGTAATAAAAATAATAAATCAACTAACAAGGAACAAAATTTAAATAATAATAATTTAACACAATATGATATTTTGAATAATGTAACTGTCCGTGAAACAGTCCGCACATGGCAAGGTTTACAAAAATTGTTTTTAATTAATTTAAATGAAAATGACAAACAAAGAATTATAGGTAACCAATGGATTAATGATAATATTATGACCGTGTTCACGTCCATGTTTCACAATTTAACGTATTTTTTACCGTATGATCCTTTGATTTTACAAAATCTTAATAGAATAAAAGCTGTACCATCGGGACAAAATCATATTCAAATCATACATGGTGAGAATCATTGGATATGTACATATTACGATAACACCACCGGATTACTTAATATTTATGACTCTTTAAATTTAAAGAGACTATCAAATCATCAAATGAATATTATTCGGAAATTATATCCAAATATAAGTGAAATTGCAATTAAATATCCTGAAGTACAAGAACAGCCTAATTTTGTTGATTGTGGAGTATTTGCAATTGCATTTGCAACGTCACTTAAATTTGGAAAAAATCCAGATTCTATTAAATATGAACATATGCTGATGCGCCAGCATTTATTAAAAATGTTAGAAAATCACGCGTTTGAAGATTTCCCTATTCAAAACGAAACTGCGTACAGGGCTCGAAATAACCAGTGTGCAAGAAATAACGTAAAAGTAACGTTAGATGTCGCGGCTACACAGGTCTCTTGCTATCGAAATTCAACGGAACTTCTTGATAATGTGAATAGCATACATAATTCAGATGAAAATTTGAGTGATTCTCATTTTCAAAAATATGAAAATGTGAATATTGATGTAAACAATATTAATAATAATAAACGGCACATTCTGGAAACATCAAATGAAGTAGAAATTAAACGAAAAAGAAGCAATGATACAAAATCCAATATACAATTAAGAAAAGAGAGAATTAATGTATGTTCGAAAAACTATTATATGAATAATAGAGAAAAAATTTTACAAAATTATCATGCTAAAAATGCAGTAAACAGATCTACTAAAAAAAATAAAAATAAAAGAACAGTTTCAGAATCGAATGGGAAAAAGAAAGTTCCTCTTTTGTTATCAACTTTTAGAATTCGTGAAATGTCGGAATCATATATTACAAATATCTCTAGTAAATTAGATTTTCCATCAGAAGTAGATAATAAGTTAGAAGCTCAAAAAATCATTAAATGGTGCTTAGTAGGCAGAAAAAATAACGAATGTCGTCTGAAGATATTAAGTAATAAAACTTACAATATTAAGTAATAAAATTGAAGCTACTTTATTAAAAGTAACTGCGAATCAGTCAAATGATATAGAAGAAAAAGTTATGGCACTATGCGGAATTTCCAAACACAATGCAACTTCTGAGGTGTACTTTATGGACACAAGTTATAATTTTGACTCTTTACAAGTAAGTGATAATCAACCTATACCTCCTCTTAGTTGTTATACCGATTTTCAGTCGTGTAATTCAAAATTTATTTCTACATTAATCTTGGCACCCCATTTTCCAAGTGTGCGATATATAAAGCGATTAATTTATACAATTATAAGATTGATAGAAATGATTAATACAGTTAATAAAGCCATGGAAGAAAATGATATAGATTTTCTGCAAAATGAATGTATGAGAATTAGAGACAATATAAAATCAAGCGAACATGAAAAATATAAAGATCTTGATGAATATCTTGATCTTGATGAAGAATCAATAATGTCAACTTATTCAAATGCATTTCATTTATTATTAAAAAATTCCATGGAAGTTCCGCTTTATCCGCGTGTGTCATGTGAAAAATTATGTTATAAAAGAAATGTATTCAGCATTGATGATTTCAAAAAACCTTTGGATACAAA
Organism: Gryon sp. ZL-2020; assembly: GCA_022817425.1. Lineage (NCBI taxonomy): Eukaryota > Metazoa > Arthropoda > Insecta > Hymenoptera > Scelionidae > Gryon > Gryon sp. ZL-2020. The sequence goes on from JABFPJ010006740.1 coordinate 4,901, forward strand.
ATCTTGGCTAAACTTAATGAAATTTGTTACAGACAACACAATGTGATTATGTATGTTTGTATTGTCTTAACAAATGTAAAAATGAAGCAGTACCTACGTTTATCTTAAATAATTTATTCATTAAACCGTTCCCTGAAGAAATAATTGTTCCCAATGATTACGAGAAAATACTAATTCAAAGGGCAAAAGCTTTTCAAGTTGTGCAACGAATGAAAACGGTCTCAAAAAAACAGTTACCTTATAATCGCATGGTACCAAAAGTTAAAGGTCGAACGTTTCATTTACCCTTACCAATCGAAGAAACATAAAAAAAAATATGTCCTTCTACTAAACCTGTAAATCCTAATCAAGCATTTTTTATTAAAATTCGGAGTTTACCTAGTAAAACTTATATCATTTGGGAACAATTAGTGGACGTAAATAAAGTTTTAGAAGCATTAAAATGGTTAAAATTAAATAATCCTGAATACAAAGATATTATATTACCAGAGAGTGGCAATGATTTATTAAAAGATTTAAAAATTGACTTAGAACATGAAATAATACAGGATGAGTTAGTAGAAAATAAGTCACAGGAGTACATGCAGTCTAATATCATTACGCCCGAAGAAAAGAATGACAATGTTATTGACCTGATCAATGGTAGCAATACTGTTTGTATCGAACAATCTAAAGAAATGAACATAATTGAAAAGAAAATACTAACTCAAAAAGACAACGAAGATGATTTTTATGAACAATATACAATTTATCCTATAAACGAAAAGAGAATTAACGAAACTGCTACCAATTTGTATCAAATGTTAAAAATACATGATAAGCCTTTAGATGATAGGACAAAATCATTGGATTTATTATGTTTTCCAGATTTATATCCATATGGAGAAAACGGTCAACGAACCGATCGCCCTGTTCGACTTACAGATTTTGAATTTATTAAATCAAGACTGATGTCAAAACATTCGCAATTTCATCTAAATATACAGTATTTGTTTTACTTATTAAATAACAGCAACATTCGACAATTAAAAGCAGGAATTTATCATAAAATGAATATAACAAATCCAAATGAACGCTATACTGCCGAATCATATCTACGATTGCTTTCAGAAAACCAGTTGGAATCAAATTTAAATACAATGTTTTCTAGACTTCGTAATACTGAACAATTTTGCAAAATACCACGAGGAAATCTTTTCTGTATGATAGATCATTATGGACCAGCGACGTGGTTTCTCACTTTAAGTCCTGCTGAATGGTTGTGGGCTGACTTGATTAAATACATTAAAGATGTGAATGGAAATACACCTAAAATGGCTAAAATGACACCTGCGGAACTGGTTGAAAAAAGTAATATTGCCCAACATAGTTTTAAAAATAGTTATTCTTCTTCATCATTATGTAGTCGATTATGGAATTTTGCACTTTGTGCTTTGAAAAACAGAGAGTGTGGAGCATTAGAAGCTGCAGACACTTTATTAGGAATATCATTATATGGTACAGATCCTAAAACTATAATAAAATATAGTAATATCAATGAAATTCGAAGTCTAAAATTAAAAAAGAAACAAGAAATAGAGCAATTAAATCAAGATTCAACTGATATTTTCTGTCCTAATGTAGTTGATAATTTGTATCCACAACGACCAAAAATATTAGAATCATGTTGTTTATATGATTTCGTTAAATGGTTTGATTGTACAAAAGTTAAACCCATTGATAATACTATTGAATGCTACAAATTACCTGAATACGGTTTTGTAAAAAAACGTAAAAAACCTTGTCTTATAAATCATTTCAAGTATAATGTTAATTTATATCCCGAGAAATATTATCATCAAATATTAATATTATTTAAACCTTGGAGAACTATTGAAGATTCAAAAAACGGCTTTCCGACATATGCAGAAGCATTTCTTAGTTTAAAGGACAGTTTACCTGCTGCTATGCAATACTATGAAAAGTTAAATTATATTCGAACTGCACTGGACCATGTTGAAACATTAATAAAAGAAAAAGTTACAGAATATGAAAATGAAGACGAAAATAAAGACGACGCATCCTTAGAGTGCCATGCTATAGAAGCTGATGAAGCTATGAAAGATTTTAAAAACCTTGATAATGTTTTAGAAGATGTTAATATCTCAGAAATGATTCCTGAATTAAACAAAGATCAACGACGTATATTCGATGAAGTTACTAATTGTTTAACAAACAATAATACAATTTTAAGACTTTACATTAGTGGTGAAGGAGGAACAGGTAAAAGCTTTCTTATACAAGAGTTGAATAAACGTGTCGCAGTTACTGCACCAACTGGTATAGCTGCGTTTAATATCCAAGGACTAACTCTGCATAGACTCTTTCAATTACCCGTTGAACATGGTTGTACACCTAAATATAGACCCTTATCAAAATTAACATCAAAAAAATTAAGAGAAGAACTAAGAGACACAAGTTTGATTATAATTGACGAAATATCAATGATTTCCAACTTGATGTTTCTGTACATCAATCTTAGACTTTGTGAAATTTTTAATACTACTGATGATGAAAATGGCTGGTTTGGAAAAAAACATATTCTTCTATTCGGTGATTTATTACAACTTCCACCTGTAAATGATAGACCAGCATACATACAACTTACTACGCAAGAAGTAAGTAAATATTTGGGGTCATTTGGTAATTTTCACTTGTGGAAAAATTTACTTAATTATGATGAATTAACAATAAATATGAGACAAAAAGATGATCTAATTTATTCATAGCTCTTGTCACGAATTCGAATAGGATATATTACTATTAAAGATTTAGATATCTTAAATTCTAAAAAAATATATTTCAAAAGTTGTGAGTATCATAAGAGATTATTAGAATTATGTGATTATATCAAAGGTTTACCGTTAGACACAATTTGTTTATTTCCAACTCGATATATGTGTGAAACATTAAATAATGAAATGCTATCTCGAATTCCGTCGAATGAAATCAAATTATTTGCTTATGATGCTTTAGAATGTCCAAATTATTTGAAGAAAAAAATGGAACAAGCTTTAAACACGGATGATGAGGACTGCTCAAAGACGGGTGGTCTTCCAAAAGTTATTAAGGTAAAAATTGGAGCTAAAGTAATGATTACTAGAAATATCGATATAAGCCTGCGTCTTGTAAATGGTACAGTAGGAGTTATACACAATATTAAAACAAATATTGATGATAAAAATGATATTCAAGAAGTAAATATCATTTTGTCATCAGGAGTTGAACGTACGATTGAGCGAACATGTGTTAAATTTAAATTGATGAATAAAGTTTACGTTATAAGAAAACAATTTCCTATATGCTTAAGTTACGCCATTACTATTCATAAATCTCAGGGGGTGAGTATAAAAAATGTAATTGTCGATGCAGGAAATAATATGTTTGCATGTGGTCAAATATATGTCGCTTTATCAAGAGTTACTTCTATTGCTGGTTTAAATTTATTCAATTTTGACCCTTCGCAAGTAACAGCAAGTGCTGAAGCATTGCGAGAATATAATAGATTAAAAAAACAGTATAGACCGGATTTACCTTTAATAAATATAAAAAAACATAACTTTCATGAAATAATCGACGATTATTGGCTGGAATCAAAGCAAAATATAGAATGTCAGATACCTGATAATACTAAGGTAATACCTAATAGTAACGTACAAGGACTGCATAATAACGATGGAAAATCATGTTATGCTAATTCAGTAATTCAAAGTATATTTAATTGTGATACAATGAAAAAAGAAATTTTTAAATTAGAGAAAAATCATGTATTATTAGTAAATTTTAAAAATTACACGAATAAAAATAATACAAATAACGTTGTTGATATATTAGCTATTAGAAGATTTGCACACGAAAGTTACGAACATCCAATTCAACAAGATGCTGCAGAATTTTTTACTTCTCTTATCAATAATGTTAGTGAATTACTAGATTTGATGACATTTAAAGTACATTACAATTACGTTTGTTTAAAAAAGAACTGTGGATATGTAACTAAACGTGAAAATAATGGATTAATATTTACTCTACCACTTGATAAAACCGTTACATCGAAGCCTTTAAACTTTCAAAATTTTATTAATAAAAATGTTTCAACAAAAGTAACTTTAGATGGTAGATGTACAGAATGTGGATATCAAGAATTATTACATAAAACTGATTTACATGCGGTAGGAAAAATTTTTGTTGTACAGATTGAATTATTTGAAATTGTTGAAGCAACTAGTCGTAAAATTAATGAAACTTGTAAAATTAAAGGTCTATCATCCGGTAAATATGAAATTTGTAATAAGAAATTTAGACTTGTTAGTGCAATATTTCATCACGAAATGTCTGTGGATGAAGGTCATTACAGATGTTTCTTAAGGTTAGGTAAGTTCTGGATTAAAGCAAACGATTCACTTTTGCAGAAGAAAACATGGCCCAGGAATTCGAAAAATATTTATATACTAATATTCGAAGAAGTTAATTAGGAATTGAGTCAATTATTGATCAATATGAGCACAATGTAGAACACACTGCATAAGAAGCCAAGTGACATTTTTCAAGGGAATACATAATAATACACTATTTATTATCTTTTCAATATTGTCCACAATTACTAATAATCATCATTTTATTAAGATAAGGTAATAATACACATTTTGTAAAGTACTAATAATTTTGTAAATTTAATTTATTAATTTTATTTTATTTATTATTTTATTATACAAAAAATTATACAAATAGCTAAAGATTAATATATTTTACTTAATCTTATATTTTATTTCTTAAATTTTTTGTATATATTACTTCAATATGTATCTAAAATTGAAAATTATTTTGAAAAAAATTATAATCACATTTTTGTAACAATACATAACAGAATTACAAAAACGATATTATAAATTAATTTTACAAACACAGAAATAGAACATTTACAAAAACAAAGGATATCCCCCAAAAATTACAATGACATTGTAAAGGGTCCGGCAAGATTACGCAGAAAATTCTTCCCCCAAAAAATGTTTTAATAAGTCTTTTAAAAAATGCATTTCATATATAATATAACCTTCAAAAAATGCATTTCATATGATAAAAACCCCCAAAGATCCTTAAAAAACTTATAATCATCCCCCAAAAATACACATCATTACGTTTTGCAAAAAACAGATCTACAAAAACAATCATCAATGATTGGCAACAAAATATTATCCCAAAAAATGTTTTTATAAGTCTGTCAAAAAACGCATTTCATAAATATAATAAAACTCCCCAAAAAATCCTTTAAACAACTTACAATCATCCCACAAAAATACATATCATTACATTCTTTCAAAAACAGACTCATAAAAACAATCATATCATTAATTGGCGAGATAATAATAATATATAATAATAATATCTCAAAAAATATTTTTATTTATAAGTCCTTCAAAAAACGTATTTCATACAGGGTGAGTCAAAAGTCCGGGCCACCTTAATATGACGAAAAATTCAAATAAAAATTTAAAAACAAAAAAACACGTGTCTAATATTTTTTGATGAGCTATCGATTAACACCATTTTTAACCCCCCATCCCCCAACCCCGGGAGCGGGGAGTGGGGTAACTTTAAAAAGTTAAATGGAAACCCCTATTTTTTATTGCAAAAATGGATTCCCCAACCAAAAATACGTCTAG
>JABFPJ010006741.1:0-10602 GCA_022817425.1 Gryon sp. ZL-2020
TTGCATAATTAATAATAACTCTCACACTCGAATTCAAATTCCCACGTTTAAAATATTCGCTATTTGCAGTGACTAGATGAAAAGTGACATATGTGCCTTACTTCATGGTAAGACAAAAGTCACCATGGTAAGACAAAATCTAGTAATGAGAACAAAATTTCATCTTATTTTTGACAGGTAACGTAAAATCAAAATTAAAATGTGCGAAATATGATATTTGCTGACTTTTTTTATAAAATATTTTTGTTATTAGGATAAAATAAAATCAAAATTAGATAATATAACTACCCTAATAGCCAGCGTATATGTAAAACATTTACATAAAATTTACATAAATCTATCTCCTCAATAACCTCCAATTTTTACATAAATCGTGCAAATAAAAATTGAAAACAATATACATAATTTTTTTAAATATAAAGATATGTAAATGAATTATTTATAATAGAATAATAAATTTGAAACAAAATTACAATTTATCATAAAAGGCTAATATTTTTACTATTAATGTGTTTTTAACAGTTTGTAAATGTGTGTCAAAATAATAATTTTCGGTTTTTGGAAAATGAGAAACACATGCAACAAATTTTTTTAATAATAATTTATTAAAAATGTATGTAACATAATTCATTGCTTTCATAATTTATGCAGACTTTAATTTTTAATATTAATATTTAATTACCTATTCTTAAAAGCAAATAGAGAATTAAGTTAATATTGACAAAATAAATATATAAATATATTTGGAAGTCAGTGAGAGTCTAAACTGTAATTTACATTTCTATAACCACATATTGGTTATCTGTCATGGAAATAAATTCACAAATTTCATAATTAGCGGGAAATCGAGGAATCGGCGCATGGAAATACTTTTTAGAGATATTTTCAATATTCACGATTATGCACTCTGTTTGTAAATTTGAACACAAAAATATACCCACATCTGCAGATGAAATTCCAATGTTATACATTTCGCTTTTGTTATTATATTTACAAATTTGCACAAAGTAATGCGTATCTTTTTGCAAAATATCTTTGATTATACATACATCGTCATTTATTGATATACAGTTGTTCGGAGATTTCGTAGTAAGAAAATATTTTGCAGTTTTCAGTTTATGAAAATGTTTATAACCATTTTCATCTTTGTCTGTACGGTATAAACCAAATGCATGAATTTCATCAACAGTTTTTGTCGTTGCAATTAGAATATGTTTTCCTTGTTCAGAAAGACGATTTGCGATTTGTTGCAAAGGTTTATGAGGTTTTCTGCAGAGTCTTTTAAATGTCATCATATTATTTTCATAAGCAAATGCCGAAAAAGAATCCAAATCTCCAAAACGTTTAACATCTTGAACAAGGTGGAGTAATCTGTGTACATTATATGACATGAAAGATTTTGAATAAAAATATTCGCAACCTTGCACAAATTGACATAGTGCTAGTTCTGAAAAACGTAAGTGGAATTCGGATTGCGAATAATAGATGAGACATCGAATCGATGCATGTAATAACAAGAAGTTAATGTACAAGTTTTCAGGTAAACAACCGTATAAAAAAATTGGACCACTGTATAATAAGATCTGTCGAAATTCTGTTGCTTTAAAGGAACCATAATCTGCTAATATTGAGGGTTTTCTAGCAAATTCTACTGGAACAAATTTAGAAATGTCAAGAAAATTCTCATAAACATTCATTTTTTGTTCTCTTGACAATTTTGCGTTTCTATCATGCTCTCCATCGATCCACGCAGACAATAATTTTTTCATGACACCTAGTAGAACTAAGTGCATGTAATCGAATGGAACTTGTGTCACTAACCCTAGATTCAAGTTTTCTAACGGCGATGAATGTGGAAAATGGTGATTGACGTCACCTCTTTGAATGTATGATAAATCTGTTCTTTGTCTGTGATTCACGCCACAATAAGCCGTAAATCTTTTTCTGCGCTTTCTTCTAATGGCAACGAATTTTTCCGCCGTAACAATGCATTTAGAACATGGTTTAGCAGATAAATGATTTTTATGACATAGAATAAATGCCCTTGCGGGACCATCAGCGACAAAGCATCGAATTTTAATTGGTATTATTTTATCTTCCAATCTAATGCCACATTTTGCGTTTATTTCATCCATTTCATTCACAAGTGATTCGAAAAACTCTTGAGCATTGTTCGGTTTGTGGCACCCGCGATAAATGCCAATAACTCCAATCACATTTACAGGAATGTTAACAATGCGGCACTGTATCGGCCATATTCCAACTCTTTTATATAATTCTGCGCCATCTGTATGTAGATCGATCTGTAAGCAATCTGGAATCGTTTGTATATTTTTTAAAATATTTAATAAAGTTGCTTCCAGTCCTACGTGCAAATATTCGCCGGGTTCAACGTGCCGTATCTGTGCAGATTTGCGAGGAGTTTTCAGAAGACTTCGACTGTCCAATGGCAAATGACTGTCGCAGGGATGTGTATGAAGAACTTGTAAGATTTTTGTAGCTTGAACATGATTCAAGCCGGTCGATAAAAATGCATTAACTAATTTATCCGCAAAACTCAAGCTATTCCAGTCTTTGGAAACATTATTTTGTGCAACAGTATCTTCTTTTATTTCAACTAAATATGAACTTGAAGTAGATGGTAATTCTGCACGATTGATGTCTGTGTTCTGATGTGTTTGTTCACTGTTTTGATGTCTGTGTTCGGGGATTGGATCAGGCTCGTCAAATTGAACACGTTGCAACTCATGGTGATTGACAATATTTCTTTGCTGAGGTACTGTTTCATTTATTAACTGTTCAGGACAAAATTTGTCCAATATACCATTAGCTACTCGATATTTTTTTCGAACTGCATTTTGTTGTCGACGTCCTAACATATTATATGGTTTCCTTGCTCCGAATTGTGTCGCTGAATTTCCTTTTTTTGGTGCCATGTTCTATAGAAAAAAAGATAATCAAGATATAATGATAAATGTAATGTATACAATTTGTTTAATATCAATCTATTTTAATTATATTTTTACACCAAATTAGTCTTTTAAAGAAATTTATTAATAAAAATAAATGATTGCACAACTTACATATTTTTGTGTATTTTTGTAGATTATAGCTTCGTTAATTGTAGTAAAATATCCTGGGTCCTGGATGATCATCGACTAATATCGTGCTGTGTGCAAGAATTCACATGATTAATATAAAATGTCACGATAATGTTAGTACATTTATGTGATTAGATAATACAAGAAAAAAATGGTACATGCAATAATAATTATAAAATTATGAAGTTAAGGTTATGTTTATAAGTGAATTGAAAATTATTAACTAATTCATATTTTACTAACCTGATAGTATGTAATTGTTAAATGTATAATAATAAAGTTAATAGTAGTGTTGTGTCTTCATCATGGCACTCCAGTTTAATGGCAAACAATTGCTATTTGTTATCTCGATTTCCATTATTAATTAATATATTTATTGTTTAAACTGACATTAGTCCTTCTGCGCTAATTTCAGTATTCTTAAAGTGTTCTCCAGTATTTTGAAAGTGCACTCGAACGCCATCTTTAATAAAAGACAAACAGCGTTTCGCCGTCTATCAGGGGCAGTATGCACGAAAAAGATTCAACTAATTTTGATTGTACAATATACATTTGTCTTTGTTTTTCTTTATGTGATAGAAAAAGATGTAATAAGTTTTAAGACTATGAAGCGTTTTGCGAATGCGGCCCGAGACTTGAAGTTTTGGAAAGCGGCATAAGATTGTATCTGTTTTGATTTTGAATGTTTACATTCCGCGACCTTGTATCAAACTCCGTTGGAAAACTGTTACAAATTGTTCATCATTCGGCCATGCGATCTTCTTCGTGAATTACGATAATTGGGAGTGTTAAAAAAAAAAGAAGTTGAAAACATGGAAGGAAAAAAGGTAACCAAAATTTTCTGTTTGATATATAAATTTACGCATTATACAGATAGTTTTATACGTTATATAGATATTTACACAATTTATTATGTATTTTTCTTTTCATCACTTATTTTATTATCGTTATTTATTAATTCCTTCATTAATGTAACATAAAAATTGAATTCAAATGCAATGATAGCTTAAATTTGTGCAATATCATCAGATGTATTTATATTTCCTTTTTTGTCACTAATACATTTTCTTCTTGGAGATATCGCTAAACAGTTCATTTAAAGACTATTAAATTTATTATTTTATAATGATTTTGATGTATTTATCATCCATTTTAAATAAACATATTTTTTACATAAATTATAATTTTTTTGTAGGTAAACAGAAGAACAATTTCTTCAGATTCTGAGTCTGATGAATATACTTCTAAATCTAAAAGCAAGCGACAGAATACTGTTGAAAATGAACGCTCCAAACGTAATATTAAAAGGCCAAAACGATATTGTACCACTGAGTCAGATGACGTTTCCACGAAAACGAAGAAAAAGCCGATGGATCAGAAGAAAGACATTGCAAATATTAAAAAATTGCTTCAGAAAAAAAAAATAGGTCTGCAATTCTTATTATGCCACATTTTAAGAAAATTGTAATCGATAAATATTGCCATATATAATCAAATGTAAATACCAAGAAAAAAGTCAAAATTAAATATTATTGTTTAAACATATATTTCTGTTCCAGAAATGGAAGTCTTTAATGAAAATACTCCTCCAGGAAACGGCGAAGTGGAAAAAAAAGAAAATGATTTTGATGTGCAGGAAGAGAACAATTCCGGTAATTTAAAATATACGTTCATTAAAATTATAATTTCACAACTTTAATACATATTTCTTGTCGTAATTTCAGATGATTATTTCATATCTTTTCATTAAATATTAAAATTACAATATATACAAAAACTGTTAATTTTTTTAAAATATTTTTTAATTTTATGTGTATATTTACAGATTATAATGAGGGAAATGATTACGAAGATGACTGGCGCAATTGGAGTGATGAACATTCTGCAGCTATACCGCTTAATCTACAAAATAAACAAAATGATCAAATGAGCGCAGCACATGAAGTCACGACTAAATTCTCGATACCTTCAGTCTTACAGACTGATCAAGACAATAAAAACAGGAACGCGGCAGGATTACTACAAATTCAGACAATAGATATGAGAACGGATATCGTGAACAGATCAGAAACAACTGAAAGAGCAGAAAGAGTGGAAGAAATGCAAAGACCAGAAAGAGGAGTTACACCGGAAAGAGCGACAAGTACCGAAAGAACAGAAAGAGTGGAAGACACGCAAAGACCAGAAAGAGGTGAAATAATAGAAAAAAGAGTTACACCAGAAAGAGCGACAAGTACTGAAAGAACGGAAAGAGTACATGAGTAAGTATTAATGAGTATGCAACTGCAATTTTAATAATGTAATTAAAATTAATAAATAATACATTAATCTAATTATATTGGTTTTTTAAGTCAACAACTTGATAGGATTTTGCGAGAATGTCAACAAATAAAATCATTAGTTCGTCGACGAACACTTAACGTAGAAAAACCGGCCGAAATACCTTGCCAGTCTAAAGACGATGTCAAACATTTAGAAACTATTTCTAATGAAAAGTTTGAGGAAATCGTAAGATCGCTTCAACTATTTTTTATTTATGCTGATAAATTCATTATCTTAATATTAAATGTATAGGCATATTATTGAAATAATTATATAAACTTATATTGAATTATACATTTATTATATATATTATTATTTTTCAGCTGTCTTATTTGATTAGTCTTGGAGGATTCGCCGTTAAAGAAACACAACAAATATGTCTAAAATCACTCATAACGGACGAAGCGTTATCAAATTTTACTTGGTATGGTGTAACCCAAAATGGAGTTATAATCAAACTGCCTTTGTACCGCACGAAACTAATAGCTCTTATAAAAGGTAACAATCAAAACTATCTGATAGTTTTATTTACTTTACACTGAAATAGTATTAATATATTTTGAATAATATATCAAAATAAATGAAAAGAAATAATTCTCTCTAAACATGTTTGAAATGAAAAAAAAAAAATGAAATTACATAATAATAATAAATGAATAAAATTCTTTCAATCGTATCTTAATTTATTTAATAACGTGTTATTAAACAAATATTTACGTTTCAGAAGCATGTGCAGAAAACCCACTATTTGAAAAACCAACAAAAACAGTATTCAACGAAGAAATGAAGTCTAATGTCAGAGTTGCACAACAACGTCATCGCAGCAAATTCAATCCACGTTCCGGACGCAGGAGATTGATTCTCGATGATGGACAAGTGTTCGGGGATGAAAATTAAGTTTGAAAAAGTAGTGTCAAACGTGATTTGCAAGTTTAAGACTATTATATTTATTGTCTTTATATTTTTATGAATCGTTTGTAAGCATTTTACTATTTTGCTTTAAGCTCTAGATCACAATCCCATAAAAATAAGAAAAGTGCAGTGATATTTAAAAGATTGTTGGATTCGTGGGATTTCTGTTTATATAATCGTTGAAAAATTAAAGTAATTGTAACAGTTTTTAGAATTTTATATAAAAAAAGATATATTGTTTTGTTATAAAACATTGAAAGAGTGTGAAAAAGTGTGAAAAATCCAGGCTAAGCATGTTTATACTAAGTTTATACATTTTGTTATTCAATGTCCTTTATGAAAATATATGAATGTATGACACTAAATTTTGTGACTATTAATATCATTATATTTTTACCTATTATATCACCGATTCTTGAACATTAATAATTTCTTTATTCAACATTAAATATAAGTATTTACAGAAGTGAATTTATGTTTTTGTCAATAATATGTATCGAAAATTTAATATATAATATAATAAAATTAATAAATAAAGTATCCAATTTTGTTTAAACAATTTTGCCAACTAAAATAAATTGATGATTGAAATTTAGTTTTGTTTTTAATATTAAAACTATTATTTTTATCAATTTTCCTTTAACATATAAATATATTGTACATTTTGAAATTTATGTGTATAATTTATGCAAATCATGCTGCATAATGAGGAGTTAGATTTATGTAAATTTTGTATAACGTATTTATATAAAATTTACATAAAATTTACAGAAAGTTGGCTATTAGGGTATAAAGATGTATCTTAAGTTGGAAAAAACGGGCGATAATCATGCGATTGAGGTTATGTCGACCAAAATCGCAGAAAATAGTGTTGCTTAGCGCCTTGGCTCGTCGGGGCGCTGGCGCGCCCCTTGATAATTATTTATAATTAAAAAATCAAACGAACAATGTGAAGTTTGAGATTGAAATTATATAGAGAGTCTCGTTCGAGACGGAATAACGTTGTAGTATCGCTTTTCGATGCTAGATGTCTCACAAGTCGCAAAGTAAAGAAAAAGGAACCAAGTCCCACCAATTGCGCTCGCGCGTCACCAACCTCATAAGGTTTAGAGAGTGTTTATCATTTCCTTTTTTTTAAGAGACTCTCTATATAATTTCAATCGAACTTCACATAGTTCGGTTGATTTTTTAATTGAAAATCGAGTCTCGTTCGAGACTCGAGTAACGTTGTAGATATTTGGAGATTTTGAGTGAAAAATAATAACATATTTTATTCTCTTTAATCTACATTGTCCTTTCTTATTTTAATCATTTATTTAAATAGAATAATATTCAGTCTTGACTAAACACAGCTTCTGCGTATTGATCCTCGCCTGACACAATTTTTTTATTATAGAATTTCGCAAACATTTGACAGTCTGCAGACCAACCTGCAGTTTTTCTAATTAGGCTTAAACTTACGCCTTAAGTGCTGCCGAGGTAGACGCATGCCTCATACTATAGTCAATGAACTCCGGACTTATTACGCATTGAACTAACTTTGTCCGAATCCAACGACTAATCGTAGCCGTTGATACCGCTTTATCAGGCTTACTTGTTGTTATTAAATGATTATCACACTCTCTGCGTAAAGGTTCAGTATGTTCTATATATTTTTTAATTGTACGAGCGATACACAGGCTAGGTTTGTCTTTAAAAAATGGAAAAAGCAAGAGAGGCTGTGTCGCTTCAGCGCGCGACGTTTTAATATTGTCGGGAACTCGAAACTCGTATCCATCTCGATGCACTGTCATATTTGACAATTTTAGCAATGACAATGTCTGTAACATATGTGCTGAGCCCAACGCTATAAGTATCACTAATCGCGTTGTTAATTCGGGTAACGAAATATCGTCAAACAAATATGATTTTATCTATATCTTTTAAAATAATGTCAAAATCCCAGATGTGATCATATTTCGGTTTTGTAGGTCGAAGTTTATACAAACCTTTGAAAAACCGTGACATATTTAAACTGTCGGAAAAACTATTTACGGAAATACGTGCAATCGCCGCTCGCATAGAGTTTAATGACCCGTAAGAAACACCCTTTTTAAATTGAATACCTAAAAACCGAAGAATGTCGGATTCTTTTGGCTCGAATAAATTAATACTTTCAGTCGTACAAAAAGTCGACCACTTTTTTAAAGCGCATGCGTATTGTTTTATTGTTTTGTTGCAAATAAATGCTAGCGAAATCTTGATAGCCTCTTCCGGTACTCCTCTTCTTCTCAAGGCCTCACGGTGAATTTCCAGGCCATCAAACTCAAACTCTTCTTCAGAGGATGTTGAATTGACCTACAAGGAGCAAATAATAAATCGTCAGACGGGTGAAAAATTAGTGGTTTTTCTTTAACTGAATGAAGGAGTAACGGATACCACGGCTGGTTAGACCAGTCTGGTACAATTAAAATTCCGATTGCTTTGTCTGCAATAATTTTTCGAATGGTTTTAAGAATTACAGCGGAGGAAAGCGTAAAAAAGATATTCATCGGACCAATCATGAGCGAAGGCATCCACAGCCAATGCATCAGGGTCTCTAAACCATGAATAATATCTTTTACATTTTTTATTAATCCGAGACGCAAATAAATCTACCGAAGGTTTTCCAAAACGACGTACAATTCTCTGAAACGCATCATCTCCAAGAGACCATTCCTATGGTCTCTTGGAGATCAAAGAGTTAAGAGTTTTAATTGAGTTAAAAGCAGTATGCTGCTTTTAACTCAAGCCGTCTTTCTTCGCACCATTGCCAGATAGTTTTGGCAATGTTGTGAAGATTATCAATTTGGACGCCTCCCATTTTATTAATATACGCCATGGCGGTTGTATTATCAACTCTCAGTAGAATACAAAAATCGAACAAATCCGCGGCAAAACATTTCACTCCGAAATCAATCGCTAACAATTTCAATTGATTGATATGAAGAGTTCTCTCCTCTGCGGACCAAAAACCGTGAGATTTTTGGCCGTTGCAAAAAACCCCACATCCTGTCAATGACGCGTCTGTAAAAATTACTCGCGCGTAGTTTACATCACCTAGAGATCTTTCTGCTTGTGGAATATTAACTTTCCACGAATCATAACAAGATTTTAAAGTTTCGGGGAGTGAAATCTTTGCATCAAAATTATTATTAAATTTCACGAGGTTATGATATCTAACTTTTTCGAGATCTCTTAAGTAAAATCTACAGTATTTTACTACCGGACAAACCGCGTTCAAGGATCCTGTCAAAATTGCTAATTCACGGATTGTGCATGTTTTCCGATGAGCATATTTTTCAATTAATTCTAATCATTTACATCGTTTTTGAAACGGAATCTCAAAAGTCATCTCTTGTGAGTCGTAAACAAAACCTATAAATTCGATTCTTGTTTTCCTTTCTAGAGAACTCTTTGTATAATTGATTACAAAACCAAGTTTTTCTAACAAACCTACTGTCGACTGAACATTTATTTTACAATCATTAACTGAAGATCCGGTACATAGTAAATCGTCGAGATATATTACCGAACAGAAGCCTTGTCTACGTAGATTTTGAACAACCGATTTTAACAATTTCGTAAATACAAAAGGAGCTATATTTAAACCGAAAGGTAAACACGTGAACTCATACATTTGGCTATTAAAAATAAACCTCAAATATTTCATACTCGATGGGTGAATAGGTACGTGAAAATAGGCATTTTCTAAATCCACGTTCGCCATATAATCACGTTGGGACAACAATTTAGACACTGTACAGCCATCTTCCATTTTAAAATGGTCTGTTTCAATAAACTCATTTAGTTTTTTTTTCAGATTCAATACGAAACGAAATGATTTGTTTGATTTCTGGACCAAAAAGTATGACAAAACAAATTGACTTTTTGTTTCTGTGCAAAGTCTAATTGCCCCAAGGTTTAACAATTCAAGAATGGCATTTTTTACGTCGAGCATGGTTTGGCCTTTTTTGAGAAAAGGTGTATCGGGAATTAAGTTCCCCTGTACAGGTTTACGACTAAAACGAATTTTATAACCCTTAATACAATTTAGCGTAAATGAATATTCGGTAATATTTCCATTCGTCACGTGTCTTGCCTCTAATACTTCGGGATTTGGCAAGGTTACAATAGTGCACGGTACGAACGGTGCACATTATCAATAGTGCATCGCACAAACGTGCATCATGTCAAATATGCACAGCTCGATTGTGCACTTTTCAATAGTGCACCATATCTTTGGGAC
>JABFPJ010006742.1:0-10602 GCA_022817425.1 Gryon sp. ZL-2020
ATTGTCCATAAAAAGAAGAAGAAGAAGAAGAAGAAAAAGAAGAAAAAAGCAGCTATTGCGGCTCAGGAGCCATCCGACTCCACAGCGAAGCCCAGCATAAAGCAGCAAAAGGAGAAGCCACAACGCAAGACGAGATCTGACGCCGTCATCATCGAACCTGCGAAAGGCAAATGCTACGATGATATCGTTAAAGATATTCGTAGCAAGGTCACCCCCGAGGACAGCGGAATTGGGATTTCTGCCATCCGGAAGACACGTGCAGGAGCGGTACTCCTGGAACTCCGAAGAGGTGCTGCGGACGGGAGCAGAAACACCTTTGGCGAAGCTCTCAAACAGGCGATAGGTGACACGGGCTTGGTGAGGGTGTCGACACAAGTGACAACCCTCGAAATCAAATAATGTAAAGTATGAAATATAAATAAAAGACAATGACCTTTAAATAGGAAAAATTGTTCTGATCAACTTTGTTCATTTGCACTATAGTCGAAAAATGCTTCCTTAAAAAGTTACAAGCATTTAAATGTTTTAAAAAATAGAAATAAATGCCACGGTGTTTTTGCCATATTATGGCTACAACAATGGCATTACTATTTGATAGAAAATCAATTTGAACATTAATTTGAGTTTAATTTCGGGATTTAATGTTTGGGTTCAATTTCTGGGTTCGATTTCTGGGTTCAATTCTGGGTTCAATTTTTGGGTTTGATTTTTGGGTTTGATTACTAGGTTTAACTTTTAGGTTCGATTTTTAGATTTAGTTTCTGGGTTTAATTTTTTGGTTCATCTTCAGGGTTCAATTTTTGAATTCATTTTCAAGGTTAAATTTATGGATTCAATTTTTTTAGATCAATTACTGGATTCCATTTTGGCGTTCAATTTCTGGGTTTGTTTTATGGGTTCGATTTCCTTCTTGACAGGCATGAGAGTAGGCAATCGGTCTGGCACCTAGCCGGGTACTTAGCCGGCAACTTAGCAGGGCATTTAGTGGGGCACTAGTCCAGGCACGAGGATCGGCACTATGCCGGGCACAAAACCAGGTACGATGACCTGCACTAGTCCGGGCACTAAGCGGGGCACTTAGCGGAGAACCAAGCCGGGCACTTAGCGACGCACGAGTCCAGGCACGAATACCGGCACGAGGACCGGCAGGAGGCTGGCACGAGGACAGCCATGAGGCTAGAAAATCGGTCTGGCACTAGGCCGGGCTTTAAATCGGCATTTAATCTGGCAACTAGACCCGTAACTAGACCGGCAACTGCTCCAGGCACTAGGCCTGACACTTTGCCGGGCACTTAACCGAGCACTATGCCGGGCACAAAAACCAGGCACGATGACGTGAACTAGTCCGGGCATTAATCGGGGCATTTAGCGGGTACTTAACTGAGCACATATGAGGATAATTAGCGGGGCACCTAGCAGGGTACCTAGAATTAATAACTGTAATAATAACATATGCATTAATAACTTTTTAATTTTGATATTGAAAAACTGGTACTAAAGCTGATTTTGATAGAGTGCTATCTACATGAATGTTCAATACACTTCCAACGTAAGTGCAGTTCTGCAAAATTACTTAATATAATAATACGTAACGCAGTTGTAAATTTCGAATAGTTTGGATTCAAGATTAGTCTCATTATTGCGTAAATAGCATTCAAATTTGTTAACAACTAAAATCATTTCTAATTTTAATTAATTAAGTACAACTCCGGCGGCATAGTGCCCGGCATAGTTCCCTTCCTAGAGCATGGACTAGTGCCCCGCTAAGTGCCCCGCTTAGTGCCCGGACTAGTGCACGTTATCGTACCTGGTTTTGTGCCCGGCATAGTGCCGATCCTCGTGCCTGGACTAATGCCCCACTAAGTGCCCGGCTAAGTGACCCGCTAAGTGCCCGGCTAGGTGCCAGACCGATTGCCTACTCTCATGCCTGTTAAGAAGAAAATCGAACCCACAAAAGAAAACCAAAAATTAAACTCAAAACTGAAATACAGAAATTGAAACAAAAAACGAACCCTGAAAACGTACTCAAAAATTAAACCCAGAAACTAAATCTAAAAATCGAACCTAAAAGTTAAACCTAGTAATCAAACCCAAAAATCAAACCCAAAAATTGATCCCAAAAATCGAAACCGGGAATAGAACCCATAAAATCGAACCCAAAAATCGAACCCAGAATTGTGTTTTTTATTTTGTGTTAGTTCTCATAATTTTTTAACACTTCAAATGCTTGTAACTTTTTAAGGAAGCATTTTTCAACTATGGTGCATATGAACAAAGTTGATCAGAAAAATTTTTCCTATTTAAAGGTCATTTTCTTTTATTTATATTTGATACTTTACATTTCCTGGTATATTTCATAATTTTTCAATACTTAAAATGCTCGTAACTTTTTAAGGGTGCATTTTTCGACTATGGTGCATATGAACAAAGTTGATCAGAAAAATTTTTTCTTTTCAAATCTTTTTTTTTGAGTTATTTAGTTTTGAACACCCTGTATATTTAACTTATTATGATGAATTTTCGTTTTTTTAAAAATCTACGGATCTGAGAATTGAACCCAAGTCTTTGAGATCTGTAGTCTTGAACTTTGCCACTGATCTATGACACTTACTTAATATCATAATTAAAAATGTTACCATTATTTAGTAGAGTTTAAAATATATTCAATATATATCTTGTATATATATTCTGTCTATATTTTATTATTTATTTATTTTAATATATACAAATTATATAAATAATATAGTCTAATTTATATAATAAATATAACTGTATAATACATTTTTCAGTATATATTGTGGATATATATAAAATATAAATACTAGATATATATCCAGAGGATATATATTTTTATATATCTATGTTTATATATTTTATATATCTCGTAGCAGATACATCTTAGGATATATAAAAAAAATATAGTTTGGTATATATAAGTTATATATTTTCATAATATATATCTTTTAAGGATATCTTTTTTCAGGATATATAGAATATATATCCTGTTTATATTTTTGGATATATTTTCGTTCGTGTGGGTATAATAAAAAAAGCCTACATTCCGTTGCCTTCCATTTACTACAATCATCAATTTTTCTAGGACATCGACAAAATTTGAATGGTATATACTGTCTTAAATGATCTAAATATTCGGATAAAAATCTTAAATTATTTCCACTCGAAATTTTTACTTTAAACGGCCCAGAAAACCACAAATGAATCATTTTTTTAAAATTCCAACACAGACAAGGTGCATATAATCAAGTGGAACTTTAGAAACAAGTCCAAAATTTGGTATTTCATTTAATATGCTTACACATTTTTGATAATCATCATACACTTAATTTGTCATACCCTCGTCTGTGCGTCGTGAACAATCAGTTTCAATAAAAGTTATACGATTATTGACATAGTCACCCTTAATTTCGCATTTGGAACAACTCCCATATCCCGTGTGGCCTTTTGTTTTTAAGATGTAAGATTTTGCCAGAGCATCGCAAATAAGTAAATGAATATAACTTTATACATTTTGTCGTTAAACTAGATCCCTTCAGTAGTTAACTTAAACGCTTCATTCACAATTGAAGTCTTAGAAATTCTTTTGATGACTTTGATTTTGATGGTCCGTAGTACATGCCGATTAACAATACTTCAGTGCTATCAACTATCCGTCCCATAATAGGCCAGTATTCTTTCTCCGAAGTAATGGGGAAACTATTGATGCCAACTTGTACATTTATGTCAGTTATGTTTTTGTTTACATTTTTTGATAAGAAATTGGTTATTACTTCAGTCAATCCAAAGTGACAGTACTCGCAATTGCCCATTTGAGTAACTTCTGTACGGCGTGGAGTTTTGAGTTAAGTTTTTCCTTGAACTAGTAACGAATGTTCTGGAAAATGTCTCTTTAACATCTTAAGCAAATTTGTAACTGCTACTAAGGGTATTTTGAAATCCACGGCCCATTTAACCAAATTACATCCTGAATCGTCATTTTGATTTCCTAACGTATCTGATGATGGACTATTGCAATTTTCGAGCTCTTCTTCTGCATGAATTGATAAATCATTATCATGCATACATGATTCAACCTTAGAATCCTTTATGCATAAAAAATCGTGTACCTTCAACTTTTTATTTAGAAAATGATTAGAATTATGGATTGTATGGGAAAATGTTGTGAGCAAATTTTCTAAGCAATTTTGTTGTACGATAAACGTTCAAATTTAGAAAGGTTCAAAAGAAAAGCCAGATAAAAATTGAGTTTGAGGCAAAGAATTATACACATCATTAGTTCAAATTTGTTTGTATAGGAACTAAAACTAATTGCAGTATTGTAAATAATTTTCACGCATGTTAATGCTTTTAACTTTGTGCGTATTTATACTAACTTTTTGCTTAACGAAAGAGCTAGAATATACTTGAAGTAATACGCCTCCAAAAGAATGTAGCTTACTTCATAATATAAAGAACATAGTGCCATTTATCGCGAGGACAACTACCTTTCTTTACAAATGTATTAGAATGAGAAGTGTAATTCCAATAATTGAATGTAATAATTAGAATCGGAGATTCGAAGAAAAAACAAATGTTCGCAAGTTTTGGTTCAGGTGTAAAAAAATTATCGGAATTATTATAAAAAGAATATGTATATATAAAATAAAAAATAATCAATAGTAATTAACTTATGTAAGAAAGAAAGTAAAAGTTTTCAGATTGCAGAAAATTAAATATTTTTTTGATTTTCATTTTCATAATCATCATACATTAGTGTGAGATTGCAAAAAAAATTCATAAAAATAGTATAATTCAGCCGAGGGCGCCACGTGGCCGAGGCATGTATATTGTTTTACAGTCCTGCGCAGCGGATCGTAAATGGAACTGACAGGCATCGAGTGCCGTAAGCGACAGCTTACGATTTTAACGAACGAGATTACTGTTAGTTCCATTTTCGTCCGCTGCGCAGGACTGTAAATTATTTAAATGTATTCATAAAATCATTTTGTAAAGTATTATCATAAATGAAATTATGCCATTAAAAATTTTTCATTTATGTAATTGCAAGTAATACTGTAACAATTAGTTTTGTACTTTCATTATTATCATTAATAATAATAATAACATACAATACATTTTTCTTTAATACGTCATCATATTCAAATAACAGTTTGGAAAAGTAAATTAAATACAATGATATTAATACTATTTATCTTTTTTGAGAACTGAAATTGCATTACTTTTATTACGTAGATTATTTTTGTTACTGTAGATTCGTTTAATTTTTTTCAGACTACATTAAAAGATAAATTGGACGTTCTAATTGCACATTGCAAAAATAATAATCAGTTTCTCAAATTTGCTAGGCAAAGAGAACAGCCTAAAAAAATGGCATATGTACGAATACTAAAAACTGTATACAAAATATAGTAAGAAGTATATTATCAATTTCAATGTTACACGTGAAAGACTTATTCATCCTAATAACACAAAAAAAAGTACTAAATTTGCTTTACAGTTTTTCGATATTTCGAAAGTATTCCTGAATGAAACATTTCAAAGATGTTTCAATTTTCATCACAAATGACATCGTAAGATTGCCGCATTATCACAACTTTTGTGTTATTATTCCCTTTGGGTTGGGCTAAGTCAGAGTTTGCGATAATGTAAAAATTAAATGATACGATATGGATAAGATACAATCGACCTCCGAATAGTCCTTATATTTTCATACACATGTGTAATGATGGAAAGAAATACATATATAGAATATTCGGATGTCGATGTGCATCCCCAAGATCATCATAAGTTATTAGGGAACATTTTTTAAAAATTGAATAATAAAATTAAATAAAATAATAAAAACATTTTAAAAATTTGTCTGATATAGAGGACAGCACGGAAAGAAAAATGAAAAGAAGAAATACAGCTAGAAAAAGTTATGATGATGTAACTGAAAATACGTGTACACAAAACAGAAAACGGATAATGATATTATTTTACCTACTGTTCCGACTACTTTGGAAAGCAAATGTTGCCCAGAAATCTGATTCGCAGATTGATACACATCATAATGAAATATATTCTAAATATACGAATGGTATGTTTTTCGTTTGTTAATGTGTAAATAATTTAAATTATATGTATTATATCCTACTAATATATAAATTTCAATCTATGTTTGTCTGTCTGTTTGTCTATCTGTTTGTCTGTCTGTCTGTTTGTCTGTCTGTTTGTCTGTTACCTCATCACGCAAATTCTACTTTTGCTGAGTGTCGTAGGCTATATAAAATTGAATTTCCACTTAAAAAAATTTTTTTACAAAAATTTTTGTAAAAGGGGTTGTCATATGAGGGTTCGTCATTGGAGGAGGTCGTCATAGAAGAGAGTCGTCATAAGAGGTGGTCGTCATAAGGGAGGCGATTTTTTTTGCGTCAGCCAAAAAAAAAATTTTATGTCATAGCATCATCACTTCGAGGGCGGAGGAGTGTTATAGGGATGCCATAAGGAAGTCATAGGCAGATCATAGAGGTAATAGGGGGTGTTCATTGGGCGTACGTAGGGAGCCCATAGAGGGTCTATAGAAGTGGAACTAGGGATTTAGTCAGGACTCATATACGGTCATAGCGAAGGGATTACAAGGTTTTGCCCAGGCGAAGCCGGGGCTTCAGATAGTGCTTTTATAAATTACACATAGCTACTCTGATCCGAATAACGAATCGCGCGGTGCGCGCGAAACAACCTTTTCGTATCAAAAATAGTAGTTTGATGATACACAAAAAAATGTCGATGTGAAACAGATGTGTTTGCGCACGTCTCATTAGTATCGCGGCGATTATATGTATCATCAATTGGCGAATTTTACTATTAAACGGTTGGCTCGCGCGCAGCACGCGCCTCGGTCGCGTGAAAGGCTCTACTCCCTTATTTCACAATTATGTACAAATACGAATAATTTTTTAATACATTTATTTCTCAAAAGGGTTTTTAAATGTCTAAAAATTAATTTAAATGCTTAAAAGTTATTAGTATTTACAATTATACAAAGATCATATTGTACAACATATAGAGCATTCCATTTAATTTATGCAGTTCAAGTGTATGATTTTTGCTGAACATTCAATGCTCCCTTAAATAATAGCTTTTTAAACAATAATATTGTTGATGTTATGACTTCTTTAACCAATAGAAAGTAACAAAACTAACCCAAGTGACAATTTGACTAGTCATTGTCTAGTTTTTATAAGGCACTTGTAACGTTACTGTGAGTTTAACTTGTGAAGGCAAAACTTGCGAAAAATATGCAAGGGACTCATAAGTAAATCTAGTTAAAACTTGAATATGCCTCGTTTTGTTTTGCTCAAGTTTCATTATGCAAATACTTGTCAAGGTGAAACTTGCAAAAAGCTTGTAAGGGACTCACGAGTAAATCTAGAATAGTTAGAACTTGTATAATGCACAGGACAAGCACTAAAAATAGCATTGACTTCCATGTGACATCGTAGCTCAGGTGATAGGACTACATGGCGAACTTGTGGACAATGTGAGGACTAGGGTTCAAATCTCCATAACATCAAAAAAAATTTTTTCAGATATAAAAATTAAAATTCTTCCAATATAATACTTCCAAATTGATAAAGTAATTAATAAAATTAGGATACTTGTAAAATGAATTAAAATAACATTTTTTTAATAAAAAATTGATTACTCTAGTTCGCCTTACAAATGCCTCACAATACACTGGCCTTATATTTCCTACGAGTGCCTTGTATGTTTCACTTGTGAGGCACTTATAATTTAAATAGCATAACTCACAAGTGCCTTATGAATAACTATATGGAATTTTTAGTTTGGAAGAAAACATTATATAATTCACAAATACCACACGGGGAGCAAAATCGTCATTGAACCAAAAAAATATGACTTTAAATCAATAGTTGTACTGTATTAGATTTTCAGTCTATTGTAGTAATATCAATTAACTATAGATTTTCGAATTTTTATTTTAAAAACGAATTACTATTAGACGAAATACGATGGATATTAATTCAACAACAAGTCGTTCTATAACAGCATATGTTATTGAAGCATTCTTGTAGAGTTGTATCTTTTATTACCATTAGTTGTCAACGTAATAATACGTGTCGTTAATTTAAAAGAAGTGGATGTTGTTTCAATTACACATCTGCTACATGCTTATTACGAATGCACTTTTAAAATAATATTACACTACATTCATATAACTGCATTAAATGTAAAAGTAATACCTAAATATATTTTTTTAACAGAATGTAGTCTACAACAAGATTTTCTAGATTTAATGTTGATTTTGCTCCCCGTGCATTATCGACAGTACAGGCATTTCGCCAAATG
Source organism: Gryon sp. ZL-2020 (assembly GCA_022817425.1). Classification (NCBI taxonomy): domain Eukaryota; kingdom Metazoa; phylum Arthropoda; class Insecta; order Hymenoptera; family Scelionidae; genus Gryon; species Gryon sp. ZL-2020. The sequence goes on from JABFPJ010006742.1 coordinate 8,371, forward strand.
AGAACCTTGAAAATCCCTATGTAGATTTAAATGATACTGCCTACGAGAATTGGAATGAAGAAGAAGAAGAAGAAAATCATACGGAAAAAGATCTTGAGTCAATTGAGAAAAGGAATATGTCTTCAAGTGTGTCTTCAGAAGAACTAACTTTGCAAAATGTCCATACAGAAGCAGATGTTGCCGGACAAAAAATAAAACGTAAATTGATATCCTACAATTTTTAGTTTTTATACAGTTCTTAAAATTTTAAAACTAATTGACATTAATGAAAATCAAAATGAATTTTGACTTCATATCTTTTAATTAGTAGATATATGTTACATACATTTTTCAGCGCTCATTTTATTTACAAACTTAACGGCAAACATTTCTCCTGTGGCATTGGAAGCAACCCCCAATGATACAGGTAATGTCACATATTTGTTAATATCAAACTGTTTTATTCAAATAAAAAAGATTCATTTTTTTATTTAAAAAATTACTGTTAAACTGGATAAAAGTTATAAAGTACTACTTGTCGCATTATCCTTAGGCAGAATGAAGAAACTCTGATTGTAGCTAGTAATAATATATATTATATTAATACATATATGCCCAACTAAAGTACAATATTATTTCATATATAAGAAATTATATACAATTTTTCTTGATTGTCTTTAATCATTATTTTTTTGCAGAATCAATGTTATTGGATAAAGTATTTAATATGAAACAATGTATTCGAGGATGCTGCGAAATGATTGATGTCTTCATTGACTAGGTACTTCGCAGAACCAATCCGTGTTATATGAAATAATTCACAAATATTTGCCTTTCGAAACAGTAGAACAGGTAAAAGCATTTGGAGAACTGATAAAAAGTAACAAAGAGAAGAAAAATGCATTTTTAAGTAGTAATAAATGACATTGACTGGTTAAACTATCATTATTTGTAGAGTTTTCATTACAAATAAATGAGTTATTTGTATTAATTAAAATCACATTTAGAATAACTTTGATACCCTAATTCAAAAAACCTTTAGGTTTCTGTCTAAAAAATGTGTGCCACAAAAACTTTAAGTGCATCTGAAAGTTCGGACATGTATGTGACATTTTACATTTAATTGATTATATTTTATGAGTAACTATAAAATTTTACATAAGTGTATGCATAAATGTTTTTCGTATTTATTCATTATTTTTCATATATGTACTATATATTTTGTTATCATATTAAATCGTATGCGAAATTTCATATAAACCATAAAATATAAACAATTATATGTAAAATTCCACATGTATATCCAAACATTCGGTTGTATTTTTCGTAGATTTTCTGCAAAATTTTGTTTAGCGAGACACTCTAGGTTTTATAAACCAGGGTATAATATTTTATCCAAATACATCAAATTTATAGAACTGCAATTTCTTGGATATTTGTAACATTAAGTCATCATTAAAAAAAGTGAAAAAAACAAAGATATTAAAGCTTAAATTAAGAAAATAAATAATTTAAATAATTGCCATTACTTTATTTCAATAACTTAAGTACCATTATTTAATTTGAATAATTAACTTTTATAATAATACATGTTAATTTAATATAATAAATTTGTTTACAGTTTGAGTATGCGACGGCTGTAGGGGGAAAGCAGGCAAGAGATATGACATTAAAGTTATTGAGAATGAGTTTTTGTGATTCAATAGTCGAACAAAATTTTACATTTGCTGGCACAAAAGATAAATTATCTTTCAGAAACTTGGAAACGTACAAATGTATTGTTGGTAAGAAATATGATTAAATTTAAGTCCAAAACAAGAATATATAATTTGTTCAAATTTCATTGAAAATGAAAAAGCGCCAAGTACAAAGATTTTATGAAGTAAATAAATTAAAATAACTATTATAAATTTCCTCTTACTACTCAATCTTTAACAATTTCGTTATCATTAAAAACTAAGAAGAAATAGAAATAACTGAAATAAAAATGGCCAAGTACGAAAAGACTATAATCAAAGACTTAATCATAAGATTAAGTCTTGATTTGTCTAATGCTCACTACATTAGTCTTGGCCGTGACTAATGCAGTGAGCATTAGTCACGGCCAAGTATTTTACAATTCCATAATTATTAAGGTGAAATGTTGAGTCTATTTTACCGACAGTGACAATAAAATTGTTTTATGTTAATATTTCTAAGTTTATTTAAATATTGTACAATCTGGCTCTTTTATCTTCTTCTATGATGAATTAC
>JABFPJ010006743.1:0-10601 GCA_022817425.1 Gryon sp. ZL-2020
TATATTTTGTACAATTTTCTTGTACAGAACATAAAAATCACTCTAATTTCTTGATTGATACCTAAATTAGACAAAATCTGTAAATTATAATTAAAAAATAATGTTTACATGATTATATTTTGTTATTCATTATAAACATAGTTTGAACTGTTCAAAATAGTTCAGTTCAAAGTTCAAATAGTTCAATTACCATTTTTCCACATTTATTTATATATTTTATCTCAGGATTAATTTTATTTATATGATATGTCAATCGACTTGTATTAATTTACTATTTCTTGTACTTTTACATAAAAAATATATGAAAATAAATTACGATAACGTAAATGTTTATATGTTCAATTGACAAGCCTAGTTTTAAATACAAGCAAAATACTGATCATTTATTCACAACCATTATTTGCCCATTTTTTGGCCTTATTATCTGCTATGTCTACAAAGGTGGCCTCAATTGGGCCTAAAGAGGTACGTAAATGCATTACATGTGTATAAGAACTGTAATTATGTTACATGTTATCATGATATATCAGTCTTAATATAAGCAAAATACTGATCATTCATTCATGGCCATGATTTGGCCATTTTTTGTCCTTATTATCTGCTATGTCTACAAAGGTGGCCTCAATTGGGCCTAAAGAGGTACAAAAATGCATTACATGTGTATCAGAACTGTAATTATGTTACATATTATCATGTAAAAGTAATGCATCAATCTGAAATACTCGTCCGGACACTGAAAATGAAGAAGAAGAAGAAGAAGAAAACGACGTTTCTATACGTTCGTAATATCTCGCGAACGGGTGGATGAATTTAAAATTTGTTTTTTTTTTTTTTTTATTGTCTTCAGGTCGATGATGGCAACAATATTACAGCAAAAAATGTGAAATTTTATTGTTATTGTTGCCTTTTTTGTATGTTAAAAAATGGCATTTGTTTTTATCTGAAAAGAGACACGGTAGTGCTGGCCGCACAAAAAATGTTCGTTTTTTTTGTACTTGGCCAGAGACACTATTGTGTCTCTTGATTTATGAATTATCATAGTAATTCATAACTAAAACATTAGTCTTAATATGTTTTTATGAATATTCATAATTAATTACATATATAAGCTTATGAAATTTCATGTATCTTTTATGTATTTTCTGTTGCAAATTTATAAAATAAAATTGTTTTATGAATCCTTATGGCCGTTGACTCAGGGATATAACAAAACATAAAATTAAATATATAGCAAATTAATAGATAAAAAAGAGATTTAAGTCTGAATATATATATTTTATATTAAAAGTTATTTTAATTTATATAATGAAAGTTTAAATAAGTGTTTGACAAATTACATTAATTATTTGATTGTGTAAAAAAATAAGAAAACGAAGAAAAAACATGCAGATATATAAAATAAATAGATGTAAAAAAGAGACTGATTTTATAATATATTAAACGTTATGTTTCATTATTTCATTGTTACGAGTATAAAAAAATGTAAAAATTAAATACCAAATTAAAATTGTAATCGTTTGAACTTACACATAAAATGTCTCAATAATTATTTAATTTTAATAATAAAAAAAAACTTCACTATTAACAGATATATTTCATATATTACACTATTACTTGATATATTTGAACATTTTAATAATAACTTCTTTTTATTTGAAAAAACATATTACTTATACATTATTAACATTAGATACTTTGATTATCAATTTATAATTACTTATGTTATATATTTTCGTAATTAAATAATTGTAAGTTTGTTACATTAATTCAAACGAGTTACCGCCATTTGCGCTTGCATTTGAACGATAATGCTGTCTCTATATAACGGCGCTAGTTCCGAGGTTTCAACTACAGAGGCGCTGCAGTATACGATTAACATTGCGTAAATGTAAGTCTGTAGACCCTGCTCGAGCCTTCTCGAGCATCGCAAGCCCCTCTCGAGCCTTCTCGAAGCTGCGTAATCTCGAGTCCTCTCAAGCGTCGCCAACCTCTCGAGCCTTCTCGAGCGCCACATAACCTGTCCCCGCTGTGTACGCACCCCGCTTACACGGAGCAACAAGAGAGCCTTCTTTCCTTATGCCCCTCCGCACGATTCATGGCAGTTTGTTATTTTGAGACGTTAGATTTTAGTTAGTAGTTAGTTAGATCAGTAATTTTAAACAATGAGAGCGTAGTTTTGTTTTTCGTTCTGATCTAATTTTATTGTATTTGTATACAAGTTTTTACTTCTTTCTAAGAAGCCACGTTATTATTATATTCTTTTTACTAAAGGTTAGTTGAAAGTTGCAATTGTTAACCCTTTCCTTCCCACTGTAGCTTTAAAGCAACGTGTATTTTACACAGTATTCTTTATTTTTCAAATAAAAGTTGAACTTAAAATGTTTCTGCTCACTTTTATACGATCAATCAATCATACATCTATAGAAAAGGTAAATTTTTCATTGAAAATATTGAATTTGTATAGGGCTTTATAATAATCTTTTCATTTTTATTGAAAATAATTTGGTATTGAAAGGGTTAACCTAGTTATTTCTATTCAAGTAATATTATTTTGTTTATATTAAAAAAGGAACATTGGTCATTTACACAAATTTTTCATTTATCTTTCGAGCGTTATCGTGTGTCTTAAATATATTTAATTTTAAATTCAAAGCTAAGTGATAACTTTAGTCCAGTCGACTTATGCGTTTTGATCAACTTGAATGTTTTGTTTACGTTTTGAAGGACACAAATTCTTCTATTTAATTTTGATTTTCATTGCACTAAAACAAATCACTTAGCTATTTTGGACGCTTGAACGCGCTTTTGTGGTATAAAATATTTTGCTTAGAATCCCATACTCATTTAAATAGTTTCTTAATTTTTATTGTATAAGTCATTTGCGAACAACATTCAGCTAAGTTATATAGCTATTTCGATTTTCCAGCTAAATTAAAGTTTTTTTTTATCCATTCAACAAATTTTTGATAATTTAACTTTATATTTTTCGTCGCAAGTGGTTTTTTGTTCGGAAAAAATTTTTTTTGATTTAAGTTCATGAAATGTTGAAAGAATAATAAAGCAATTTATTTTGTTTATTTTATTTGGAATTTACAATTTTTTCATAACCTTGTCCAAATGGGATGTTGGTAACAGTGGCGTGAACCTTTGAAATAATTCGGCCCTATAAAATTACAGTCCACTCTCGGGCATTTGATATTTAAGTCGAAGGGTTTGATTTCAAATCGAAGGTGCCCTGGACAATCAAATATTACACGCCAATATTTGACATTTTTAATATTTTGAAATTTTGATTCTTCCAGATTGTAAAATAACTTTAACTTAAAAAAACTTTGGACGTCTGTAAGATTTTGATCTTGATGCCTCCTCCTGTTTTTTATAATTACTGTGTTACTTACTATCAAAGTGACTTAGGTTATAAGCAAAATTTACAGCGTCACGCTGTAAGAACGGCAAAAAAGGTTTTAAGGTATTATGGCTGTAATAACGACTGCATTGAAATATTTACCAATTATAGTTTAAATGAAAGATAATTCAATATTATATTCACATGATTTTTTTCAATATTTTTTACCGAGTGAATGTTTGAAATAATTCAGTTTGAATGTTTAGATTTTCCTATATCGATGCATTGGTTAGAATAGCGCCGACAATGTCAATACTCGTCGATACTTTTCCAAAACAAACAACGCTGAATACCACATTGTCGGCGCTACTGTAACCAATGCATCGATATAGGAAAATCTAAACATTCAAATTGAATTATCTTAAAAATTCACTCGGTAAAAAATATTGAAAAAAACCATGTGAATATAATATTGAATTATCTTTCATTTTAACTATAATTAGTAAATATTTCAATGCAGTCGTTATTACAGCCATAATACCTTAAATATAACTTTGGAAGTTGGAATAATCATGATACTTTTTTCTGACAACTTTCATGCGAGATACTTCTTCTAATTTTGTTTATATTCGTTTATATCAAGAAATTTAATTTCACTTTTCTTTATTGTGTTATTTTCTGACCATTTTTACAACTGCTGTAATTTGCTGAAATTGTCTTGTATTACTTTAATTCTTGTAAATTGTAACTTTTAATTTATTTAAGCGCGTTAAGGGAATAAAGTAACTCAAGTAGAAATTCAAGCGATGCCTTGTCAGAAACCTGTCTCTGGCCAGGTTTCAACAGGGCGTCCTTTATTAATATTCTTTCCTGTATGGCCTTGGCTATAGCTTTTTTTTCGAGTTTGGCACTGATATAATGCGTCACGCTCAGTGTTGTCTGGGGTCTGACCTGGATTCCATTTTTGACTTTCTGCAAAATAACTTACCAGTTACCGGAATCTTGCTGGGCTATAAAATTGATACCAATTTTATAAACTGATTTTCTAATCGGGATACAACATCGGTGTAACTCCGAGCACTGTTAGGAGTTACACCCAAGGCTGGTTGTCATGTTATGTATAATACATGGGTTATATTAATTGGCCCTGCCCTGTTAACCATGTTGTAACCACGGTGAGATCAAAGTTAGATCCAGTTAGCGATACTTAGCTATAACATTCAAGAGCTTTGGTGGTTCAGTAGCTAAATCATACGGCTAACAATTTAAAGAACAGGCGTTCAAACTTTATAAAAACTTTCTTTGTTTTAAGAAAAGGTAATACAGTCAGAAACTTCCAAAACCCAACATGATTCTGACCTGTAATGAAGGGATTTCCTAGTCAGAACCCGGAATATAACAGTCGTGATGCACATACCTGCTTCCATGCTTCAATTCCTGGCCACGATTTGGTATATAGGCATGGGTTCTTGGTTAGGCAACACTTCCGCCCTGTAACATATTCTTATTGCCAATGTTTGTATAAAAGATGAATCGTTTTCTCGTTTAAAAATCATTTAGCCCAAATCCAACTAATTGCTACGTTTTCGATATTCTTTTCCATTACATTAAGGGCAGTCCACTCTGCTGCATTTGCAGCACGAGGTCAGACTTTCCGTTATAAATCGGAATTCGGTTTCATTCAAATATCACTGCCAATGTTTAACAAGTACACAATATTTCACAATTTAACTAAAATGCATTCAGAATATTTACTAAAACCGTGTAATTTTCGATCGGTTAATAAACCATCACCCCACATAGACGAAAATATATTTTTCAAAATATATTTGAAATTTACAATTTATTGCCGTTTTATGTATACAAAATATATGCCATTTATGCAATTCATTGGCGCAAATATATTTTTTTCAGAAAAATATATTTTATGTATTTTTCGAAAATATATTTTCGATCGTGTGGGACAATAGTAATAGTAATTTTGACGCGTGTATTTTTGGACAATATTGTTTCGAAATATCACTTTTATATAATCACATAGAACATTAATAATTACGTGTCATAAATAGTAAAAATTTGCTAATTCTATTCAAATAAAATTTTCGTTATAATAATAGAAAATTAAACGAAACGGAGCAAATCATTTGATTATTTTGACGAATGTCTGTAGTAGGAAATTATAATGAATTATCCTGCACTATAGCGGTATTAAGTAATTAAGATCTCTCGTTTGATAGACTTCTCAGACACGTATCCCAGTTACCCACTGTACCTCTTCTACGACAGACTTAATTGTATTTTAGCTAATAATAATTGATGCATTTGATAATAATGCAACTAGGATATAATGACACTTGTTAGCACATAAAAGCATCATTTACACTGGTCGCAAAAAAAACGCATCACTTTTTTGAACCCAAAAATTGCTTATTTTCAAAAGGCTGTAACTTTCTTAAAAATCAACGAAAATTAACTTTCTTTTTTTTAAATTAAAGGTGAATTTTTCCTCTTTCGATATGTGAAACGCAATTTTTGTTACACGTGACATTTTTTTACGTTTTAGCCCTGTAAACATAACCAAAAAAAATGTAAAAAATGCATCAACAATAACTGCATTTTTCTGCAAAAATCTCCAAATAAAGCTATTGATGTCGCTTCAAAATCAAAAAATTTGGTTCATTCTGAACAAATTTAAAAAAAAGAAAGTTAATTTTCGATGAAATTTAACGAAATTACAATTGATTGAAAAAAACATGTTTTTTAATCAATTTTTGACATTTTTACCTAGGACTACTGTATGTTAAATTGTGTTTATGACTTTTTGTACAAGTTTATGTGTGTTTATGTATGCTTATGTGTTTTTTTTTGCGACCAGTGTATAAAGAATGAAACAACATAATGCTTAGTAATCCAATATACAGTAACCACACACAAAAATAACAAAAAAAACCGGACAAGAATTTTCTATTAAATTTTAAGCAAAATTAAAACGTAAATTCAAAATTGAAACGTAATATTGCGATTTTCCATCAAAATTGGTCCTTTTTTTTAATTGTGTATAAAAACCTCTACTTTATGATGTTTGAATTGGAGAATAAGTCTTACTTTGGCTACACGGTTAAAATTTAAAGAACTGAAACAACTTTCTTTTTGTTAATTTTTGCAAACTTTAAGCGCTCGTACAGTAAAAGTTAACAAAAAGAGAAAACTAAGGACACGTTTTTTAACTTTTTACTCAATTTAATCTTACTTTGCGAAAAAAAGTGATTAAAAAAACATATCCTTAGTTTTTTCACTTTTTTGTTAATTCATTCAAAACAAACATAAATTTTCATAAAACTAAGTCTAAGAGGAAGATTTTACCTTCAATTTCAAAGAAAAGGTCCAAATCGGATGGAAATTACAGATTTTATAGTGACTTATACACAAAGCTGAGTTTTTTTTAAACTTCTCTATCTTTCTCAAAAGTCATTAAATCAACAACTTTTCTTATTTTGTTAAAAAAATGAACTTTACAATGAAAAAAGGGAACCTTGCTAATTTTCACTGTTCAAGTGTTTAAATTTTGCAAAAATTAACAGAAAGAAAGTTGTATCAGTTCTTTTAAATTATAACCGTGTAGCCAAAGTAAGACTTATTCTCCAATTTAAGCATCATAAAGTAGAGGTCTTTATAAACATTAAAAAAAAGGTTCAATTTTAGCTACTAATTTCATGAGTAGCACCAAAACCGAAGCGCGTTCGCAGTCTACAACGAATTCTTCAAACAATCGGCCCGAATGACATGTGGCGCTTGGTGAGATACCCCCCTCCTCCTCCTTCACCTCGCCCTCCTCTGTTTATATTCCCATTTCCACAACATTAATGGATGTTACGAATTCAGGCGCGATAAAGGCATCATACAATCCGGTAAATTTTGAAATTTTATACTGGAATGTCCACGGATTTGATAATTTTAAAACACTTATTGATGAAAATTCCCCCCCCCCCCATATTTTAAATACAATTTATTGTTTAAACGAAACCTGGCTCTCTCCAACCTGGTCCCCTCCCTCTCTCTTCGATGAATTTGAATGTATTTCTTCACCGGCAACAAAGAAAACAGTAAGGGAAGAGCTAGTGGAGGTATTATATTATTTGCAAAAAAGTTATTTATCTTTGAGACAATTTTTAAATCAAACTTTTTAGTGCTTATCAAACTTAAAGTAAATGAGCTGGTAATGATAATAGGTAATGCTTATATACGTTCAAATGAAAATTTTGAAGATGCTCTAGATGATTTGAGATCGGCCCTCTCTGTTATTAATGAAAATCTCTAAAACACCCCTATTCTCATTGGGGGTGATTTCAACGCTTAAGTAGGCAATTTGAATGATACGGACGACAACTTGCTATCTAATGTAAATATTTTTCCAAATAGACTTACTTATGATGATACGATAAACGAGAGAGGTCTTAAATTAATTGATTTTATGGAAAATGAATATTTTATTCTTTTAAATGGCCGCTCGAGAAACGATTACCCAGCGAATTATACATTTATGAGTAAGCAGGGTAAAAGCATTATCGACTTAATTTGGTGTAATCTCACAGCAACAGAAATTGTAAACAATCTACAGGTATCTCATGATTTTGTCTTGTCTAATCACTTTCCTGTGATAATTAATGTCAATTTAAATGGAGTCTTGAATAGAATAAATGAAGTTTCTGCAAGTGATGAAAATGGTCGGATTCTCGCGCCTCGCAATTTTCAAACATGCTGATGTATGATCCATCCGTTGCGTATATTAACGTTGACGTCGATAATTTAAACAAAACCCTTTCTACCGTCATTCTTAACGGTTGTTCTCAACTGGACATGATGAAGACACGGTCAAACCGAAAACATGAGAAAGAAAAAAAAACAAACAACCGTGGTTTGATACAGAATGTTTTCTTCATAAGAGGAAAATGAGATGTTTTCTTAGAACTTGGAAAAAGAAAAATTTTGACGCGAACCTAGCAGACGATTACTTTACACAAAAATCTTTTTATAAATCACTTATCACAGCAAAAAAAAAACAATATAATACCAAAATAACCGATGATCTTAAAACTGCGTTATCATCTGCTAGTTGTTCCTCGGAATTTTGGAGCATTATAAATAAATTTCGATATAAACGTTCTGTTTCAAACCCTATTGATATAGCTGTGTGGGAAAATTACCTCAAGTCCCTGTATGCGCGCGATATTCAAATCGAATTGAAATTATTGGACACAGTCGATCCTCACTTAGATTCTGAGTTTACCCTCGAAGAGGTCATCGACAGTCTCCGAAAATGTAAAAATAACAAATATCCCGGACTCGACGGGATAAGTTATGAATTTTATAAAAATTTACCAAACAATTGGAAACTTTATATAGTTTATATGTTTAATGTAATTGTACGATATGAAACTGTCCCTGATTCATGGAGCGAAATTGGTGCCTTTATGATTCATAAAAAAGGAGATCCTCTGAAACCCGAAAATTATAGATCAATTGCGCTAATCAATTGCATAGCGAAAATCTTTACGCAAATGCTCTGTTTTCGTCTCAAGAAATGGACCAAATTAAATGATAAACTCCCTGAATTTCAATCAGGTTTTCGTGCAAACCGGAGTTGTAACGATAATATTCTTACTTTAAACGCTATTATACAATTACACCTTAATCGTTCGTCAAAAAATAAAGTATTTTCGTTATTCGTAGATTTTCGCCGTGCTTTTGATGGCGTAGTTCATGACCATCTGTGGTCTAAACTTTCTTTTCTCGGTTTAAATCATAAATTTATCAGTATCCTTATTAACTTGTACAAAAAGGCATCAATCTCCATTAATATAGGCAATGTGCAATCAACCCCCGCTGACATAGGTAAAGGAGTTCTACAAGGCGAAATATTAAGCCCTATTTTATTTAGTTTATTGCTTTCTGATCTTGAATCCTACCTGAGATCGAAAAACTGCAGAGGCATCTCGATGAACAAGAATTGTGATATCATGTTACTAGCTTATGCCGACGATATTGCGATAATTGCTGAGTCACCTCATATGCTGATGCGAATTGTTAAGGCGCTAGGGAAATATTGTGATGACAACTTTCTAGAGATAAATGAGAAGAAGACTCAAATTGTTATTTTCAGAAAAAGAGGCCATAAATTATCGAAAAAATTACCCTCATTTTTTTATGGTAAAGTGAAACTTGATGTTGTCAATGAATATTGTTATCTAGGGGTAATTTCTTCCAAATCGGGTAAATTCAATAAACAACTTGCAAAGGTGTCGTCATCAACTCGCTCGGCAATGAACGCAATAAATAATATCCTATTTAAATTGAAAACTAATTCGTGGAAAATTACGTTTAAATTATATGAGAGTCTATTACTCTCTATATTATTTTATGGCTCTCAAACTTGGTCTATCGATAATTTAAGCAGTATTGAAAAAATTCAAGACACCTTTATAAAAAGCATACTTAGAGTGCCGCGAAATATTCCATCATATGCTCTTCGACTCGAAGTCGGTTGCGCTCCTATTGCTTATACAACATTAAAATACATTTTATCGTTGACAAAAACAATCCTTCGGATGGAAGACAATCGATTTCCGAGAATTGCATTCGATAGTTTGAAACGCGAAACAATCAAATCCTCCACGTCTAGTCACAACAACTGGTTCGGTGAAGTCGGGGAACTCCTCGACTCGATTGATATGAGAGAATTTTAGTTCAATCTTGATCTGAATACCCTAACAAATCGTGAATCCGAAATCTTACAGAAATATAGAAACTTATTATACGCAAATGATCTCAACCGTCTTCGATCTTCCACCTCACTTGAAATTTTGCCGCAACTTTATTCAGAAAATTGTCTAACCGCACAACACTATTTATCTTTCAACATATCTCCTACAATGATTAAAATCTTTACACAAATTCGCTTCGCAAACGTCTATAACTGTAAATTTACGACATCAATAACCAATGCTTTCAACGCAAGCGAACCATATTGCTCTATGTGTAATCTGCCGATATCCGAAAATTTGAGTCATGCATTGTTTGACTGTGATATTTATCAAAGTATTCGCCGCAAATATTTTTCAAATCCATTTGAGAAATTAAGCCTCTTGAATATGTTAGCAAACCCCTCCGTGAGCGACTTAATAAAAATTGTACATTACACTGAAGATATTATGCGATTTAGATATAACCGATTGAATGATATTGATTAAGCAAACTT
>JABFPJ010006744.1:0-10601 GCA_022817425.1 Gryon sp. ZL-2020
TATAGTGAGAAAATGATAGTGGCGTTCCACCCATCTAAGTAGTAATCACGCTTTACGCCACTTAATTTCGAAGAATGAACAAAAACTAACCTAACTGTTAGGTTATATTAAGTATATGTATTTTGAATATACTACTTTAACATCTTATCTTTTTTAATCTTTCTTTTGTACAACTTTAAATCAAATTATATCATTCAATTTCACATACATTGTCTTGTTAAAAACAAATACAAATTTTGTATCTAATAATTTGTAAACTTGGTACAACAACAACTTGGTATAACAACGGTAAACTTGGAACGTCGGAATAATGAAACACAAAAACTATAGTGCTAATCATGGGATATTCGAGTGTCCTAATTTTATTTATAAAACTTTAATAATTTTTGCTACATTTTTATTCTTCGCGTAGTTATGTTTTTGTAATTCGAAACGATAAAATAACAAATAAATAAACATAAAGTGTGCAATTTTTATTTTACACAAGTTAAAAGTACACTGTTAAAAAATTTTTAAAAATCAACTTTATTTTAAGTTGAATAAATCATATATTAGTTAAATTAACTCAAATCCGTTCAGTTCAACTGATAGTCGAGTTGATTTAATTCGATTTAACTTGATATTACTTTTCATTTTTAACACTATAGTGTTTTATACCATTTATAGAAATAAGTCTAAAAACTTCATCAATAATATCAACAACAAGTTTTAATATAGATAATTTTAAGATATTTAAGTTATCATGAAAAGGGTAATTTATAAAATTGTGTTTTAGTTGTGCTCGAACGTGAAAGTACATTTCGCAAAGTGTAATTGATACATTAAATGATTTGCCATTTACGCAATAACCATTTAAGTATAAATTGATTAAAAAAATTTTATAGTTCAAGAAATTGAGAAATTTTGTCATGAATACTATAATGTGACATTGTGCTAATACGATAAATTATTAAACAATGTCTAATCAATTATTAACAAGAGAACCTGCTAGCAATACAGAAGTGACAATCTACACCGCAGCGAGTCGTTGATGTGAATTATTATTGTCGACAAGTGCTATTAATTAATGTATCGAAGTCATTTATTCAAACTGCAAATTACGTCTATTTTCTATTCTAATCAATTTTCATCAACTCAATGGATTTGTTGAAATTTCAATTGAAATTTTGTTCTCAACATTGAGCATAAAGATTAAACACAAATCCGCGTTCATACATAATAGAAAAATCAGTTAATTTAGATACTTAACATCCGTTATGTTAATATATCTTCATTACTGCAGAAAATATACAAAAATATATACACAAATTTTAATTAATAGCACAACAACTTTTTGTTTCCTTTTAAACTTATTTAATCTTCAGTTTGAATGGAACAAACTAAATGTACAAAATCTCATTCTTTCAGGCCATTGAAAAGGCGTAAAAAGCTCTTCAAATTTTTCATCGAAACACATTCAAAAGGTGAATAGACTTTTTTTAATAAAATGATTTTGTAGGATATATAATTGTGCACACAGAAGTAGCAAGTTATAAAATTATATTAAGCGAATCGACAGAGTAAGCCTTTGGGCTATTTCTCTGCAGGCGCAATACACACTGAAAATGGAATGTCAGCCTCAAAGGGAGATTAGCTTTCGGCATTCCTTTTTGCATAATGAAAGCTTAAGTTAAAACGCCCTCAACAACCTTTTTCTATTTCGATAACACAATTTGTGTATATTGTTCGATTACTATATAGATATGATGTGCTATTAAGTGCTGTATATTATTTGTATATATTAGGTAGTTGTATTAAGAACAATATAGTTCATTTAATATCATCAATTTAATAATTTAACAAGTTTTAAATAATATTAAAAAATAAAGCACACGATGTTTGTATGATTAAAAAGCACTATGTTATTTTACTTATTGTTTTTTATACGAAAATCATCAGAAAAATTTATTTTTTGAAATATAGGAAATGCATTCTTTTGAGCTAAAAGAAAATTTAACTTTTTACAATCTAATGTAACTGTAAAAGTTTTTTTTTACTATTACGATTTCAATGTGTTTGAAGTGAATGAATTTTTCAGTTCCGCCAAAACCTATGGTATTTACTTTATAAAAATACTTTAATTAAACTTTGCTGACAGTTTAATCAAATTTTGATACAAAATCAATATTCCCTAAAAATGGTCCGTATTATCGTAAAATAAGTTGAAATGACGATATATTTTAACTGAAATAAGAATATAATATTTTTTTATCTCAGCGCATTTTGTAATAAGCCCACAATTTATAAAAATAATTTGCTTATATGTTTCTAGATTTTACGATTTCCATCAGACATGAGAATTTACAGAATTTAGATTTCTGAAATAAATATTTAAACAAAAAGACAAAACACGTTCTTCATATAAAAAACTAAAATAAACTTTTTCCATTTATATGACAATATCTCGAAAAGAATGCAGTAATTCTTTCTTATTAAAATAAACTTGAGATAATGTATCTATTAAATATCTGAAATATATCTAGGTCTAAATGTATCTATAATTGTCTACCATTCATTTGCATGCAACTTTTGTTTTGTTCCATTTAATGTTGTACATTTATAAACATATCGCGTTCATCCCATAAGCTATCTCAATTTTTCAATATTTACCTAACATCTACATTGTTATCATAAATAATAATCACACCGTGAAAATACAAACAAACGATTCAGAGCAACCTTACTTTAAAGTCATAAATCCACTCCGTAAACTTAGCTAGTAATGCCAAAGTACTCCTATACACCTTTATATTCTTTTTTTTTTGTTCATTGCAGTTTTTTTCATAATAAAACCCTGAACTCACAGTATTTTACGATCTAACATAAAATACTGAAATATATAACATCGAAATTTATTGTCGTATTTCGATGCAATATACACACGACGCGCAAAGACTTCATATAAACGTGAATAAACACTTTTCTCGCCATATTACAAAACTACGATAACAATGTTTGCAGCGCGAACGAACGATGCGTCGCTGAAGAAAAATGAGAATCTAACTTTTTGAAACCAGACTGCGAGTAAAAGCACAGAGGCGTAGGCAACTGAAAAAGTGGTTGTATTTCTGTAGGAGATTAGGTCAGCGAGGCTAGCGGTCTAAAATCTAACCAGTAGAACGCATTCTGCGAATTATGATTACGATTATCCTTTCGACTGTAAATATTTATCAAAATTAGCGCTCAGAGAGTGCGACGGGGCTTCTCGAATATGACTTTAACTCATTAATTACCAAACTATGAAAAACATATTTTTCCATAACTTTTCTTTTAGATTTATTAAATTTATTAAAATACAGTCATTTTTTATTCCCCATCCTGCATCTAAGAATAAATTGGTTATATATCTAGTAAACTGTTTTAATTTAATGCATATTTGTTATTTAGTAATATTTACTATTATTGTGAGTAATTATACAACTTTTTTTTATCGTATACTGTTTATAAACATTTCAAAATATCATTTTTTAAAATCTTCCGTTAACACATCAATGTCCAAAATAAATTAATATTACCTGATGCTCGCATGAATTGACCGCCAACATCGCACTTTTTCTGTCGCTTTTTCAAATTCACTGAATGACCTCGTTACCAAACTTTACTGTGATACAATCGAAGAAAATTTATCCCCGACGAACTATTCAGTGTAACACATTTATTTTTCGAGCTGTCGTAATGCATTTTTAGATCGTTTTCAGGTCATTGATTCTTGACCCTTTTTATACTACGTGACCTTAATTAAGACCGCAGCTGTTAGAAAGTTTTTTTTTCAAAATGCAGCCTTGCAAATGTTTTTAAGTTTAAAATTGGATATGCTTTTTTTGTTAATTTGTTTGGTTTAAGTAATAATCAAATCATAAAAAATTTCAATCGGACGTTTTGGGTCACTGAATTCAGATTTTCGTCGGCTAATTATACAATCCAACTGTGCATATATGCTATTTCGTATAATTATCGATTTCATGAGATAAAATAGTTGAAATGTTGATAAAACAGCAGTGAAAATTAATATTAAGTTCTCAAGTTAAATAGCGTCGTTCTTCCAAATTATTAATTCATAATGAATGATAATTTTTTCATAATTTCGATATTTATTCAATGTATATTTCAAATATTAAGTGAATGAACGTAATATTATTTCATTACTAACTTGTATTAAATGAGCATTTGTGTATATTCCAACTAGAATTTTTCAAATATATATTTCTGTGAAACCAATTTGAAGATTTTCAAGAGGCCTTTCTAGGAAATAAATTAAGCATTTTCTTTTTAGCAAAATCCTTTTCAACAGTAATAGGTGAAAATATACTGTCTCAGTAATATTGTACGAAATTAGATGAATATAAGTTTATTTATCCAATTTAATTATTCTGTAAAAAAAATCGATAAAACGATGTCAAAGAAAGTAACGTCTCCAAGATATTTCTTATTAGACACTTTTATTTGACTGAAAAACAAAATCTTAAGATGTTTTTCTAAAAATCAATTTCACATCTAGCACCATATATTTTCTAAAACGTTTTTCATTCAAAGGCGTTTTATTTTTCAGCCACGTGACAGTTCGTTTATTATGTGTAAAATTGAGAAATAATTAAAATCACTTTTAATTGAAGTTTTTTTTAGTCTCCCACTGGATTAAACTTTTATTCGTAAAACTGATTTGAAAAAGTATAATTTCTTTTCGTATATTAAATGATATAATATAATAAATGATATAATATAATCAAATATAACATTTAATATATTCAAATATATATTTGAATAATTAAGTATACAATTTTTGCTGGAAGTATATTTTTCGTCCATATGTGCTCCATTCAATTCATTGATGATGGACTAATGTTATACTTTTATATTAAAAAAATAGTTGTTATATTAAATGTTTCTTTTAATTTTTATAGATGAAAATATTATAAAACCTCAGTTGTTAAAATATTAATATTAAATATTGAATTAATATTATGATAATAGTTGAATTAGTATTATCATAATATGTACGACTTAATATACAGTTATACTACTGAAATATGGAAGACATGAATAATAAATTGTTTTTTCTATAAATTACAACATTACAAAATGTTTGTGAATTTCTGCTTTGCAGTAATGTTATATCAACGTCATTCTAAGTTTATTACATGGTGTTAAAATGCCAGAATAATGCAAGTTCATTCGGACAAATAAGATCAGATGACTGCACAGCTGGGCAGATTTTCGATTTTAATTTTTTTCATATTTCTTTTTGAACGATCTCGCTGTCCAAGGTGCCCGACCGCAAAGTAATTCACTCCTAGAAGGTCCGAGATCTCATCCATTTTAAGCAACCTCATCCTACTTTCGTCCAGCCGACTTCCGTCGTATCGGGTTTCAGATAGATATCTTTGGAGCACATCGTCCAACCCCCTTCGTCCTGCCCCATTTTCCAGCAAATCCCTTAGTGAAATTCTCTGCGCACTTGTAACGACCGCTGTATCGCAATATTCAAGTAAACGGTGTGGTGAATTTGAAGGAGAATCTTGAAAAGAAAAGCGTTTCAAAAAAAAAAAAAACAAAAAAAAACAAAAAAAAGAAAAAAAACATACACAAGTGACAACGAAATTACAAATGAATGGGCTACGAGTAAGGTGAATGCAATGACTTTAATGGTATTAAGACGTAGAAAACAAAAAAAGTAATGTCCGGACAAGGAAAACGATGTAATTGATAGCGGAAATAAAGGGAAGTGAGTTTTCGTCGCGCGATAACGTGGTATAACTCACGGACGGGACGCTGATAAAATTGAATTTAGATTCGCTAATCCCGGGGCCATAAATTTGTTTATTATTTCGCGAAAGCCGGGTGAAGTGATAAGTGCGAAATTTAGTTAGGCGTCGAGCACGAGATGCAAATGAATGGAAGCCTTTTTCAATTTTAATAGCAATTACTTTTTACTCACTAGTATACGCTGTTAGTTGAATTTATCGGTTTATTTTATTTATACAATATAAATAACATATATATTTAAGGACGCGTCTTTTAATAAACGTAACATGAAAATATAAATGTGTAAATTTTTCTAAATTAAATTTTTCATTCAATTTAATTTAAGCTTCTTTTAAAATATAGTATGTAAATTTACTTGATAACTATAATTGCATTTCTTCATTTTTTTAATATTGTTTTCTGTATATGTATTCTAGCTAAATATATATTATAAATAGAGACTAAATCTTATACTTTAGAAGTATATTCTAGATTTTTAGATTTAGTCTTTATTTAGTCTCTATTCATATTTGTAATACATTCTTTATTTTTTAGTATTATTTATTAGGATGAATGTATACTGAATTTATACTTTATTACTGCACTAAATATTTTATCTACACGCAAAGCAAAATTAATATAAAAATTTATGTTTCAAATTGAAAATTCACTGAATTTTCAGTTGTACAGGGATAGATGGAACATTTCGCGAAAAATTACTGAATTTTTCATAAAAAATTATTGCTTTTTCATGTATTTTTCATGAATATTCAAAAATATTACATTGAAATTTCAATGAAATATTTTTCAACAATTTCAAGTAATTTCAATAAAATTGCTGAACTTTAAGGTTCAGCAATTTTTCGCGAAATTTTGCATTTGTCCTTATATTACTGAAGGTTCAGTAAATGTTCAATTTTAACCATAAATGTTTATATTAATTTTGCTAAATGTGTACCAGAATGAATAACAACAATTATGATTAACATTGACTGAAATAAACAAAGAACTTGCAAAAGCATAAATGAAATTTAAATCAGAAATTATATTTATAAGTGGACATTTATAGTAGTTAACATACTATGCAATGCATAGCTGAAATTGTACTATGCCGAGAAGAGACGTAGTTCGCACGAGAATCTACATCTACAACGAATAGACAAACCTCTTGACTCCTATGGATGGATTTTCATCATAATCACATGGGAGTTGAGATGAATTACTTGTCAAGTTTCGCGTTGTCTCGCATGTCTTAGCTTCTCCATCCATAGTTGAGTCTCACATCCATCCCGCGAGAACAGCTAAAACAAAGTTCTCCCGTTTCACGTTTCTGTGACGTCGATTTTCTAATTTATGGTAATTTTCGATTTCTACGCAAACTTATTGCACGACGCGCGAAGCGTTTGTTTCGCAATTGAATTCGACAAATTCCCGAATACCAAATTACAAATCGAATTTGTTCGCGCCTCCCGTTTCATTATCCATTTAATATAAACGTATATCTGTATACAGACTTCGTTTCACGCGAGCACGACGTCGTATTCGATTAACTGCATTATCATAATGTAAAATAAATGCGCGCAGGAAAGCGTCTGATGAATAAAATATCACCGATTCTAGGCAAAAAAGTTGATTAGTATGCATGGATATACCAACGCCAAATTCAGTTTGCTTCGGCGTCGACTTTGTTATTTCAAGTGTTTGTAATGTTAGCGGATCCGCGCTGGGGAAGGCTGTCTTAATTGAGGCAAGTCAGTAAGACGAGTGACATACTCATTATGACGACTGCCTTGTATACTTGCACAGACGTAACATTCAGAAACAATGATAAATTAGACTTCTTGTGTCAGGGAAAATGCCTGATTTCATAAACACTGTGGCAAATGAGTGTTTCGATCAACTTGAATACATCGCAAGTTAATCACAAGAAGTTAAACAACTGGGGAAACAAAACAGACAAGTCCGTTTAAATGGTGTTAAGTAAAACAAACGTCACAGACAAATTAATTTGCAGTGATTTTATATAGTGGAATCAAAATAAGTATATGTTAATAATAATACTTCACTTAACTGAAAAAAGTTAACTTAAAAAAAAAAACTTATTTTTAGTTATTAATAAGAAATAAATTCACTTTCTGGAACAATTAAGAAATGAAATTTTGTGTAAATAATATCAAGAAATCGCAGAATTACGTTTAAGTTGAAATAATTACACGCATAATACTAGTTTACAATCAGTAAATCTGGAATAATACCATAATAAATCTCGCGAGATTCAAGAGACTAAATGGAATTAGAATTGTTTTGCTAATGATTAACGAACTTATTATTTGGCTTATAACTAACTTAAATTATTGAATTAATATTTAAACAATAATATAATAAATTTAATTATAAATTAACTTGTTATAATATTCTTATAAATAAACCCTTTTCCCTATATTATATCATATATGATAAGCTCAAAGTTTACTGTTCAATTTTTATTTAACAAATTTCTTAACTAATTCAAAGATAAAATGTAATGAAAATTCTATATGACTACTTATAAGTATTTAACTAAGTGTTAAGTTATCTTGATTCTAATGCACTTCAGTTACTATAAATCAGCCGAAGACATATAAATATATATATATATATTTATAGCTTCTGTCCTCTAACATATCAATGAATCAAAACCGGTTTATTTCATTTGAAGTACCTTAAAATCGATAGGTCGAAATTCAAATGGTTTCATGAATTATAGATTCCGAATTCGCCAGCTTAAATTAAGTACGTGCCTAAAATATGCTTCTGCGTGTTGGTCAGTTCAAATTTTAATTCCAAATATACATTTTTGGAAATGAGTCACAGGTTAAGTAAAAAATCTTAAAATAACAAATATACTCTGTTAAATCTTCACAGCAATTTTTCATTCGTAGAAGTAATTTTTGTGATTTTTTCGCTCCCGTGTAAAGTAACCCCGTCATATTTCAATATTTTTTGTTTACCTATTATTAAACTTCTTCTTTATTGCTTCTTCATATGTACATATAGATGGCTTTATGATTGATACGCATACTTTTGCACACACGTCAAACATTTGGCGCGCGCGCAAAACTTGATAAGCCGAGTGTCGGGTTCTCTCATCGCGCAGTGTCTCCCCGGTGAGACTCAATACATAGATGTGATTAACGATGGCAATATGCCTGTTCGCTGTTTACGGATGGTGCTTTTGGTGGGTTCGGATTGTCAGCGAGATCAAGCAGCGATGAGACAGAGAGAAATGGCGTACGCTAGTCGAAGTAGGACGGAATATTGACTGGGAACGAGACCGGACAACGTGTACATTATTCGTGGAGAACACCTAATACGAGGCAACCGCACAGGCATTGTCATTTCGCATTGGCGTTATGTTCGTGCAATATGTACGCACACGCGTGCCGCTCGGATGACAACCACCGCATACCATCGCGCTGACTACGACGGCTGCTAGTTGGCCCCAGAATGTCAAATGGCATTCCCCAATCTGACATTTGAAATCGCTTCTACGATCTATTCAAACGTAACTCGGTAACGCGATACGATGTTAAGTTACACGCTAAGTGCTTCGTCGGATATTACTACATCATTAATGTAGGCGTTGTAATCTAAGATGTGCTAGATTATAATACGGTTGGGAATAGTTCGGCTTTTTAGGTTTCTTTCGTAGTATTCGTATTACAGTTATACTTGTATGTTTGTAGAAAATGTATTTAACTTTTTTTTTTATATTCATATAATTGTAATTAAAGACTAAATATTTATTATAGTCTACGAATTATACGTACATATAATTTTATAATTGTAATATACCCTAACGGAAAAAAATATATTCCGAAATATATGCAAAAGTATATGTAAATAAACTTACATATGAAAATTATATTTGAAATATAATTTTAAATATATTTTATTACATTAAATTTGAAAACTAACTTTGAAACTATAATATAATATTTCATTCATGCAGTTTGTTAAGAAGTATTAATAAAAAAAAATACTATTATTGTCGATTCAACTGTAATACTATCGTAATCGTGAACTAAATGATCTACAAGTGACTCTAACATATGATTTTTAAACTCCAGTATGACTATCGTAAAAATATCGTATTTAATACATAAATACGTAATTACATCTACATAATCATCTAATAAAAATTATCGTAACTTTAATCAAAATGACTATGTCAATAATAAATCGACATCTATGCAAAAAAATATTATATTTTAATATAAAAAAATATACGATACAGTATATTAAATAGTAGAATCATTTTTATCACGTTGATTCAATAAAGACTATAATATAACATAAAAATTAGATAATATGGTAATTTTGGTTTTTTTCTTTATTTACGCTGTAGTTTAAATCTATGGATTATGACTATGATTAATTAACAATTGTTTTTTTACACAAAATATTCCTTATATAAATTATTATATATTCGACAAAATTGATAGACAAGAAAGTCATAAATAATTTTATATCATTACTAGCTGAAATCCCGGCTTCGCTCAGGCGAAACCCTGTGAACCCCTCCCTATGACCGTGTATGAGTCTGGACTAAGTCCCTAGTTCCACCCGAAATATTTCTATGAATCCACGTTAATCATGACGAAGGCTTGACAAACATGGTCCTAACTGAGACCATATTTGGCCTTAATGTGACTATATTTGTCCTGAATAAGGATAACTGAAAAAGAAAAAAGCTTGACAAACATGATCCATATTGGCATCATATTTGGCCTTAATTGGTCCATGTTTGACCTTATTCTGAACATTGTCTGAGAAGCTTT